>AJFL01000607.1:0-24030 GCA_000467735.1 Rhytidhysteron rufulum CBS 306.38 | reverse complement strand
GGCCGTCCTGCCGATCGGAGAGCTACAGAATTAATTGCAGATTGCAGATTACAGATGCACAATGACAAAACACCAACTACTCTCTCTCTCTCTCCCCTAGACACCACCACGACCACCATCCCATCACTGCCATGGCTGCCCGGACAGCAGATTCACCTTCCCATCCGCCCGACTTGCCCAACAAACTGCCGCCTCTGCTCCCTCGTCGGCCGCGAAGGGACCGTGATCAGCCTCAGTCTGCCCCGCCACCCGCAACTCCTCTGCTACCACCTCCGCCCAGCCTAGTCAATTGGACATACCACCGCCCAAGCAGGCGTATCCTCAGCCCTGCCGACCACGACCTCTTCCTCAAGTCCGATACCTGCACCCTGCTCACCTCCTTTATCTTCAATCTCTCTGACTGTGTTCGCGACCAGCCCATCTCCTCTCTCCAAAACACTCAACTCGCCCCGGCAGTCGAGCGCATCCTTCACATACTCACGCAAGCCGAGAAGATCTTAGAACAGTGTCCTCCAGAAGATACGGGCTCTCGATTCGGAAACCCTGTTTTCAGGACCTTTGTTGATACCGTCGGAGCTGCACTTCCCCAATGGCACGAAGAACTAGGCTTGCAAGACCAGCAACAGATTGAAGAGGTATCCACCTACCTCCACAACGCATTCGGAAATCAACGACGCATCGACTATGGCTCCGGCCACGAGCTGAATTTCTTCCTATGGCTTCTCTGCCTAAACCGCCTCTCCTACCTACCACCACCAACCTTCCCCTCTCTAGTCCTTAAAGTACTGCCTGCATACCTTCGCCTGATGAGGCGTGTACAGGGCAGCTATTACCTCGAACCCGCCGGATCCCACGGTGTTTGGGGTCTCGATGACTACCAGTTCCTGCCTTTCTTATTTGGCGCCTCGCAACTCCTACACCACCCGTTCATAACGCCGAAGTCGATTCATCAGCCTCTCACGCTGGAGGAATATGGCCCGGACTTCTTATACCTTGACCAGATATCCTTTGTGAATAGTGTTAAGAATGTAGAAGGCCTGCGTTGGCACAGCCCCATGCTCGATGATATATCCGCGGCCAAAACTTGGAGTAAGATCGAGGGCGGCATGCGGAAAATGTTTGTCAAGGAGGTCTTGGAGAAGCTGCCGGTCATGCAGCATTTCTTGTTTGGCTCGCTCATTTCTGCTGCCGAGGGCATGACTACGGAGGAGGAGGCTGGCCTTGTGAGGGAGGAAGACGAGGAAGAGGGCGGAGAAGTTAAGGTGTTTAAGGATGAGCAGGGCAAGAAGCATGTTCATTCGAGTATAGGCTGGGGTGATTGTTGCGGCATCCGCGTGCCGGGTATGATGGGTGCTGCGGGTGAGGATATGAAGAAAAGAATGGGGGTTGGAGGATTGAGGAGAGTGCCTTTTGACTAAAGCGAGCTGTTTCTTGGGAAGCTTAATGGAGGATGAATCAAAAGGTTTTAGAATGGTGCATTCACACTCGGTGTTTTGAATGGCGTTCATTAGACCACGGTCAAGGAAGCCCATTCCCTCCCACTTCTCGACATTTTCAAGTAAAAGATAATAACAATATATTTACATTAGTGTGAAGTATCACGGTTTAGAACGTGACATATGTTATGATTTCATTAAGCTAATAAGTGGCAATTTTGCTGACGTTAATGCCGTAGCTCACCTCAACCTAAATTATTTACCAAGCCAGTAGAGTTACGATGAAATGGAAACATGGTAGAATTCCAATTACGATCTTCAACAAGATCTAGTTTGAATTTCTAAGACGATCGTCGTCTAAACATCTATTATGGATATCTCTGTAAAATTAGATCCAAAACGCTACGCTCATGCCGGATACATCAAAAGGGATGGAAATAAACAAAAAGTCCCTGTGTACAAGATGGAAGTTCTACACACACAAAGAGAAGTTAGAATGCGGGAATCGTAAGCCCGCCTCCCAAAAAAAGCCGCTGGGACCAGCCCAAGCAGCTTAGAGCTTGGTCCCAGTGACTTAGGTGAAGGATGTAAGCGTTCCTTTTCGGGCAGGACTAGCGGTGCCACCAACACCACCACCGACGCTGCTACCCTCAGCCGAATAGCCCGAATCCCGATCGGCATCATCATTATCGATGTCGATGTCGAACCCGGCATCTTGCTCCTTTTCTTCCCCCTTTTGTTCATCCCCGTCCCATGCCTTTTGCATTGCTCCACGAGTGTTCCATCTTAGAGTTCTTCCGATGGAATCAAACCACTCGGTAGGTTGAGAGAGAACGGTGGGGAATGGGTATTGTGATGCAGCAATGGTAACATGATCTCCCTGTCGGAGTTCAACACGACCCTTGCCGTCAAAGGCACAATAAGCGGTCGCCCGAGAATTCCGGGGCACGGCCACTCGCAGAAGCATGCTGTCAGGAAGATGCATGGGTCGGAAGGACAGTGTATGTGGGCAAATGGGTGTGAGAAGGATGGCGGGAATGTCTGGGTGGACTAATGAACCGCCAGCAGATAGCGAATATGCGGTACTGCCCGTGGGTGTGGAGAATATACAGCCGTCGGCTTGCACGACGGTGAGAAGGTGGTTGTCGCCATATAGCTCGAGGTTGGACACATAGGGACTTGGGCCTCGGTCAATGACAAGTTCGTTCAATACTTCAAACTGTTCCGCTTCGATGTGGGTAGGACTATTGGCAGAAGCATTCGGCTGGTACCGGTAGACGGTGCAGGTAAAGCGCATGCGCACAGCTACACGCATACCTGCGTCGCCCATGACTTTATTCAGGGCTTCCTTATACTCGTTGAACTCGAAGTTGGTAAGGAAACCTAGACTACCGAGACTGAAGGAGAGGATCGGAGGAACTATGCGCTGGAAGAGCCATGAGGTGTAAAGCACAGTGCCGTCGCCTCCAAGAGTAAGAACGAGATCAAACTTTTCAGGGGATGTCCAGCAGAGCTCCGGTGTCCAGAATCGTAGCTTGTATTCTAAGCGTGGGTCCTTTGCAAGCAGGGAATCCATGTCGAATCGTTTCGATTTTCGGAGTTTGTGGTCCACATACACATTCACGCCGAGATCCGATCCATATCTCGGGGTACATAACAGCCACTCTGTAAGTTCGCGAGTGAGATGGACTAGATTGTTGTCTCTTGCCTTGGTAATGATCATGACATTTCGGACGGTCATCTTGATAGGTCGCTTCTGTATCTGCTTTGCGACTTCTCGAACACTCGTTGCAGTTTGCATTAGTCTTGAATGCGAGATTGTGTCGTCATCGTGGATCTCTTCTAATACTTTTTCGATGTTTACGGCGTGATCGAACTTTTTGTGAAAGAAACAAGGAGATGCGAGGGCCGCCCATTTTGCGGTCTCAAGGCACTCAGGGCTGCCTAAGTTGAGGTCGGACAGGGCCTTGGAGATGCTCTGAGGGTCCAAGGCTCCGGGAATGCTTCTTGCGCTCTTCTTTTGGTTGTCGTCGCCCTGGACAATGCTGTCCAAAGAGGTGGCCACGGACATGTTGGACGTGGCCGGTGGGCGGGACTGCAATGCCTTGAGGATGGTCTGGCGCGGCACGGAGTCGATGGACTGGGTCTTGCGATGCTTCTGGGAACGGTGCTCGCGGAAGGACTTCTGTGGGCGAGAGTCGAGGCCTGCTGGGGCGGGCAAGGCAGACGGCGGTGCCGATGACAATTTGGAGGTGGAATCGAGGCAGTCAGCGAGCGACGGGCTGCAGGTGGAGGTGAGGCCGTCAAGGGCGCAGGCTGATTTTATCTCGAGGGGTTGTGCAGCGGTGCTATCTCCGAGCGGCGCGGGGGCAGGGGCACGGAAGCGTTTGTCGGAGGTTGGAAGCTCAGACGGGAGGGCAGAAGCAGCAGAAGCAGCAGCAGCAGCAGCAGCAGCAGTTACAACAGTGGAGCTGTCGGAATTAAGTAGACAAAACGCCGTGCGCTCTGACGGTGGCTCTGACTGTGGGGAGAGGACGGGATGCATTCTAGTCGACTGTGCTTGTGCTTCCTGGTCGGGCATGACGGCAGACGGCAGACGAAGCGGTGCTGTGTCCTTTTTTGTCCTGTCCTGTCCTGTCCTGTCCTTGTCCTTGTTCTGGGTGCCTGGCTTGTCCTGAGTGCGCTTGATCCGCGAACCGGGCTCCGTCAATCAGCGTGTCCCGCCGAGGCTGAGGGCGAGGAAAAATACTCCGCCCGCTGGTGGAGGATGCGGATAATACGTGACGACAACGAGACTGAACGCTCTGATTGTCGCGGTCGGCTGGCGGAGGGGCCGGAAGCGTGCAAGTCAGTCAAATCGGGCCTCCCGAACAGAAACTATTGTGCTGCGTGCGCTAGAAGCGGGACTACAATGGCGATGTCACAGACAGTAAGCCCAGGTGGACGTAGCCAGACGTCGTAATCAACCTGCAGCGCCCCTAGGACGAGGGAGAGTATTATAAATACGGCCTGTACTTGAGTCGGGATGGAAATGCTGCTCAAGCTAGCGCTTCAAGCTATGAGGCGAGGGGATGCGATGCTGGGGCCGGCGGTGAATCGTGATAAATTATAATGACGGTGATGGTGGGGAAGGCAAAAAAAAAATTAAGACTATTGCAGAGACGCCTGGCCTATCGTGGTAAAACAAGGAGAGGCCGGCTCAACCTATGCGATCGAAGGATGGAATGATGGAATGCAGCAAAAAGAAAAGGTGAAGAGAACGTGATAGAGTGTGTGACCCGCGGGGCCAGTGCAGCAGAGAAGGAAAGGCGAGTGCGCTCGTCGACTCGAGATGGGCAAACCCCAAAGCCGTCGGGGCGATTCTTTATCGAAATCCACGATGCCCCCTGCCAGTACCATCCAGCGACCAAAGCCACAGCAGTTCTACGCGCCAGCCTCAAACCCAAGATACACTCCTACCTGCCCTCCCTGAGCTCCCTCGCCCCGTATTGCCCATCGTCTGGCCCCCTAAAGCCTCAGCGGGGTTGAATCACGGACTGTATCACACTCGTGGGGCCTCCGCCGCATCATCCACATCGAGGATGCCAGGTATCAGACCAAGCGCTCATTCCGCCCTGCTGAGCATGTTGGATCTGGGGTCGAGATCACGACTGAACACTGCAAGGCATTGGCGATCGGTTTGCTGCCCACCTGGGTACCACCTACAGCACAGAATGCTAAGCAGCGGACGACGGAGGATAAAGCACGGAGTATCAGGGTTCAAATCAACAGACCCTCCCCCACACGCAGCATTCAACGCCTGGATGAACCGCATTCGAACATCATCAATGTGAGGTCAACCCGATTCAACATATGTCTGGACGTCTATATTATCAACAGTGGTAGAGCCTCAACTTGGCGCACCAGCCCCAGCATCCGGTTCTTCAGCGCAGGATAAAAGCCGAATTTTCCCCAAGGCAAATGAGAATGCCTGCTAGGCGAAACGGAATCCACGACGGGCCTGGCTGTCTCGTCTTGCCTGTATCTCTGTCTCGAGAGCAAGTACCGTGCCTCAAAACTTCTCCCAACACAGGCGCGGAATGAGCTGCATCAACAGTCCTTGCCAAGTCCTGTCAAATCTCACGTTTCGCTTGAGCGCCACTTGTTGTGGATGCCACACGCCCAACTATCCCACTTTGGGTCTTTATGGACTTTGTCCGTTCGCTTACCAAGTCCTCCCCCCATCACACAGGGCAGAGACATGGGTCGCAGTGGCTCTCGCATCCATCCGCATGCCGTTCGATGCGCGGCTGGCGAGGGGCTGTTGACTTGGATTGGAGACGTGTAGTGGTAGAGGAGACTTGGAGAGAGGTTTTGTACTCGTAATCTCATGAGCCAGGTTTGTCGTATGACCTCAACGAACACCAGGCTTGTCAATGGTCACTTTGAAAATGTAGGTCCCATCGTGACTCAATGCAAGTTTGGGCACCATGGATACTTCCTGATAGGCTCCAAATTTTAGGTCCTTTTTGCAGGCGCTCTCAAAGATGCATATGAAAAAGTAAACATTGTAGTCTAGATTTACCGATCGACTGCCCCATTAGTGACTCTCACTAACCCAGATAGCGCGCCTTAGTAGCCTAGACGGCTTCTTTTAGAAGAGTACGGACTCTATTCGGATATCAGAATCCTCTTATATCACTTAGTTAATAGTATGATAAAGCCCTCCCTTTCCTAATATCTTTCCTAGGAGATATATGAAATTGAGACAAGCCACCGATAACTAAGTTGTATCGAGATATCCGATCAACGAGTGGGACAAGATAAGAGAGGGACATCATCAATTAGACTAGTAAGTGTTTACAATTCGCCGGTTACAGTAATTGGGCTTCACGTCGTCGGTGATTTAGTGGCATGTGTGCATAAATTCGACCCATAAATTCTGATTCGTTCCCTTACCGCTGGATACCAACAAGAAAAGCTGAAAGCGTGGTCATTTTCACCATGCACAAGACAATCAAAATCGTACGAAAGATTTATCGAATAGAATCGTTGTTCGAGCCCATGTGTAGCCCTTTTGCTCCGGACATTGGTCTTGGCATTGAACAAGCACGTACCGCTCGGCTCGAAACCTGAAACTGGAGACGGTTAACTCGGAGAGTTGGTTTATGCTTAACGTAAGATCGCTCTAGCGCGTGTTTGTATGTACGACGTTCTGTCACACCGAACGAACCGAGATTGGTTAGAGCATAGTATCTCCGTCTATAAGCTAAGACGTGTGAATTAATGGTCAAAGAGTAGTAAAAGGTCACGGCAACATGGCTTGAGTGATCAAGGGAATTGCTCACTGTCTTTGTCGGAAATGAAAGAATATTCTTGGTGCTTTTGAGTTAAGATTTTATCAGGTTTGTTAAGAAGTCATGATTTGTGGAGGTCTGCAGGTCCAAACTTTTGTCTATTGCCTTGTACTCCACTGGTATCCTTTTGTGAAGATGAAAAGAAATCGTTTTCAAGAATTTTTAAATCACGACACGCTCACCGCAGAGCATTGCGGGCGAAGATAGGGAGGACGAAGGAAGCTTCGTGAATCTCCTTGCTGTAGTACTTGCACAACTTCTCTTCCTCCTCTGGTGACCAAGAACGCACTGGCTTCTTGACATCGCGGCTAGCATCCTTTGAGCAGACCATGAAGCCGATTTGACCGGAAGGATAGGTTGGGATGGTAGTGTATGCGTACTCGACGACGGGGAAAACCTCCTTGCAAGACTTCTTGAGGTTGGCAATGAGGGAGAGGTGCAGCCATGGGCTCTCGGCTTCACAAGAAGTTAGAATGTTAGCTCGCTTTCATAAATTTTCATGACATATTCCAATCTGTTGCAAGGCATGGGTAGGAGGGGGCTTACAACCTTGTGTGGTAATGACACCACCCTCACGGAGAGCGCCGTTGAGGAGTTCAAAGTATGGCTTCTGGAACAAAGCCTCTGCTGGGCCCTCCGGGTCACTGGAGTCTGTGATGATGACGTCGAACTCGTTCTTTCGGTCCTCGAGGAACTTGAATCCATCGCCGACAATGGTTTGAACCTTGGGGTGGTTGAAGCCAACGGACATTCCAGGCAGGTACTTCTTCGAGAGACGAATAACAGCCTTCAGAGAAGTCAATAACCAGTTACATACGAAACTATTCAGAGGGAGGATATACCTCGTCGATGTCACAGAGAATAGCCTCCTTGACACATTCGTGTTTCACAACCTCACGGAGGACACCGCCGTCACCACCACCGATGACAAGAACCTTCTCTGGGTTAGGGTGAGAATTCATGGCCAGGTGGGTGATCATCTCCTGGTAGCTATGCCATGTCAGTATAGCCCCTCCACTGATGCGGGGTATATTTATGACGTACGAGAATTCATCACGCTCGGTGCACTGAACGGCATTGTCCAAGACCAAAACGGTGCCGTAGTCGGTAGACTCGAAGATCAAGACATCTTGATATTTGCTTTTCTCGTGGTGGAGGACTTGGTTGACCTTGAGAGTCAAAGCCTGGCCAGGCCACATGTCAGAGATTTCGCGGAACCAGCCATCTGTAAAGCAAATAGTAGTTAGTCTATATTGCCCATCTCTACACATAGCACCTATGATTGACGCGGGCCGTGCCAATTGCAAACTTACCCTTGATGGTGGGGTGTGTAATTTCAGACATGATGGTTTTGGAGGAGGTTGAGCGATGTCGAAGGGAATTGAAGCAGAATCTAGAGGACCGATTCAAGAGAGCGGGTAGCGAAAGCAAAGGGAACGCCCTAGATTGTAAGTATTTGGTGGAGGACAGAATGTTTGTGGTGGTGATGGTGATGGAGAGGTTTTTTTTCCCTCGGGCGTGTTTGCCCGCATCTTGCCCCGCGATTGGGCGTCAGCGTCTCCCCTTGCCTCTAGCACCAGAAGGGGCAGTCTAGACGGGTGCTTGGCAGGTCAGATCCCGCGTCGATCAGCAAACAGCTCCATCATCATTCATCGTCTGTTAGGTAGGTCTTCTTATTCTTTTTCTTCTTATTTCCATTCCTCTCCTTAATCGACATTGAGCACGGGATTGCATCACTGGCTTTCCCCGAGCGATGATGGTGCCGCCCTCCACCTGGTGCTCTCCAGGGCTCGCTGCAACTTGAGCACGTGCAATGAGCCCAAGATAGAAATTCCCTTCTCGGGCAGGTTAGACCGTCAAACCAGGCCGGTGCCTTCTCGAAACCGCCTTCATCAGATGTGACTGCTATGCATGTGCGGCATATTGCGCAAAGTATACGTACGAAAGAGCTGCCTAATTGTCTGACCCCCTATCTTCCACGTCATCGTATTATATATAAAGCTCGTGTGCACCGCAAGACAATACCATGCCAAACACGCTTCAGTGATCCACCTCGTTCATCCATCATGGCTCAAGAAATTGCTCCTCAGGCCTCCAACGCACGCCCCTCCTGGTTTGTTGAGGAATTGAAGGAGGTCAACGACGCTGCTCGGGAAATCTTCGAGAAATACAGCAACATCCCTTCCGGTGAAGTCCTTTCTCATATTCAGACCGTGGTGAGTTCAGCCATTCAAGATTGGATGTCTTCTCCAGACGCTCATGTGCTTTCTTACAGCGGGACAAAGCTTACAAAGTCGTAAGTTATCCCCTCTCCTTCCAAACCCTGGGCTTCTAACCACCAAAAGTTTCCCTATCCCTGCCTTGGTCATTTCAGGTTTCTTGATCTAGGCATCAGCTCCTTGCCCGTATACTCCGAAATACTTGAACGTGTCAAGGGTGGGGACATAGTCCTGGATGTTGGGTGTTGTTTTGGACAAGACCTTCGCAAACTCGTAAGTATTTTCACACATTACAATGACATGTTACTGAGTCCTTACCTAGGTTTTCGATGGCGCCCCGTCCGAAAACACGTATGGATCAGATCTCCAGCTCGGGTTCATGGAGCTTGGCTACGATCTCTTTCTTGATCAGAGCTCTTTAAAGACCAAGTTCATTCCTGGAGATGTCTTCGATCTTAATTCGGAATTGTCACAGTTGCATGGAAAGGTGGACATCATACATTCAACATCTTTCTTCCATTTATTCAATTGGGAAGAACAAGTTCGTGTGGCCAAGAGATTCATCCAACTCCTCAAACCAAAGGCCGGCAGCCTGGTGAATGGCCGCCATCTATCCAATATCGAGGCTGGAAAGAGTTTACGAGCTACCAACAAGAACCCAAACTATATGCACAATGCAGAGTCATTTGAGAAACTGTGGAAGTTAGTTGGGGAAGAGACAGACACGAAATGGGAAGTGGATGCACAGCTGTCGGATAAAGATCCTCAAGATCAAACCAGTCTTAAGTTTGAATTTCTTCCACCAGGAACAAGAGTCATGACTTATACAGTCAGAAAGTTGTAACCCTTTTCCCTCTACACAAGAACATCCGCGCAAGATCCAACATCTTGTAATGTATAGAATGAGATTGGTATATTATGGTTTAGAATCTCGAAGGTTGATACAATTGAGTTAAACTTTTTAGCTCAACTGCGTGGACAGAGCCGTAACTTGGTTCAAAAGTGTCTTTGATTCACTTGCCGCGTTTTTTGTCACCTTTTCCAAAAGGTGTTCAACCGTCTGCCCTGGGTCCGTAATCTTTATCCCTTGCGCAGTCTTTATCCTTGCAACCTGATAAGCCAAGAAGAACTTCGGAACTTTGATCGCCAGGCTTCCACCCTCGCTCCTTATCCCGGCCTCGGTCGCTAAATACAAATTCAGTTGGTCTTGAAAGGTCTTGAGGTTTGTATTGGCAAGTGGTGTAGATGTAGCAAACTCATCCAGAGCGAATTGAAGTGGCGTCGAAGAAGAATCGGCAAAGTTGATGTCGGAGAAGGATAGGGAGCCTGTGTTGACATCGGGTACATTGCCGATAGTCGTTTTCGTGTTATCGCAAGTTATGGAGGGAGAAACTGCCGTGACAGTATCTTGAACCTCCTGTGGGAGAGTTTCAGAGCCAACCAGAAAGCAAGCGGATGATTGACGGCTGTTGAGTATCGGAGCTGTGAAGGTTAGAAAGTGCGTATAGTGTGAATCAAATTGGGAATACTTACCCGAGTATACATGGCTCGATAGAAGGATGATTGGAAGAAAAGACGCTACAGTGTTGAAATGCATTTCGATAGAGTCAACTTTTAGGTAGTGTGAATTTAGAAACAAAAGCAAAAGTAACGATTGAATATGGCTGGTCAACAGCAAAAGAACGGAAGTTGCATAGAAAGACAAAAATGGTTGGAGTCGCCGACTTGAAGAATTTACACATATGAGGTAACTAGAGCCTAATATATAGTAGCGATGCTTGAGGCTTGAAACTTACGCATTACCGTGAAGACCAATTCGAGAGTAGAGGTGAGGCGTCTCATATTCTACCGTCTTGGCAGGGACTGTATACGGGGTAAGGGGTAGCTAGGTTTTTAGTAGTTGTTTCTGTATGTATGCCATTTTGTCTTTCTCTCCTTTAGAAGCGAGATTTCGGTAAGGCTGTGGTGAGACTCCTCACGTTTCTCGGGCTGTCGTCGATTACCCGTTTGGGAATGGTGTCAAAACACTTCGGTTCCTGTTAACGCTGAGGCAAGGGGTGACGAACCCCTTGAGCTCTTAATGGGTTGGCATCAACCCCAAGAAACAAATTATAGCAACAATTCACTCTTCGCCTACTTATGTAGGTATCAGACGAGCTCGTTCCATGACAATACTAGGATTAATGATCCCTCAATGAGTCGTCTGCCATGACCTTAGGATATTATAATTCAGGATAGCTCGACAGTTGTTTAAGCATCGAAAGAGCGGCCGAAATCCATCAATCTTATAGAAACGAAGGATAGATGAAGTTCGATTACCCAGTAGGAGTTACAAGGAGTTACAACCTCCCAAAGCCGATGTCCGCCACGTCGGTGACTAGAGTAAGCTTTCGTCCGTCCAGTCTAGGCTCGCGCCGGACAGACTATTCTAGACTAGAAATGGTTAGTGGTCAAATTTTAGTCTTGAGTTGCCGAGGTCCCGAGGTCGTTAGGCTCCAATTCGGACCTCGTTCTACATGTTCATCCCATACAACGCTCTGCATACTCGATAAAGTCAATAATCCACAAGTTTCCAGTCCAAAATGAATGCACCACGTCGGAAAGCATGCGTGGAATGCAGGCAGCAAAAGGTTAGTATATCTGATCCATTCTCGTCAAATCACTCGTCTGACATTTATCGAGGTTCGCTGCGACGTTGAACAACACCGCAATCCTCCAAACCCATGTTCAAGATGCCAACGGAGGGAATTAGAATGCAAGATCACGCCGACTGTGACCAGGAACCTTAGGCAAACAAAAGCTGAAATGCGTCAACAAATCGAGGCTCTTCAGATCAAAGCCGCTCATTCAAATTCCACAATTCCAGGGGAACCGGATGTCATATCATCGACATCTTCAACCAACCGAAACATGCCTGCGATAGTTGACCCTTTAGGCCCGTCTACTTCGCTCTCTGCCCGTCAGGAAACGAACTACTCCCCTTATCAAGCTACGGAATATTCTAAACTCAATGCCCCATCAAAAATCTTGGGTTCTACTAAAATTGACTCCCTCGAAATTGGAGATTGCTTTGCATTGTATGTCCTGTTTTATTCTCACTGAACCTGGCTTACCTCGCAATCCTGAACAGATATTTCTCGGTGTATCACCCTAATCTACCCATTTTAGATCCTGAGCTTGGAGTAAATGACTATTTCGACATCTCCGAGTTCCTTTTTTGGTGCATAATCATAACAGGGTCAAGACGGTACATCAAAAATCCAAGTATATTATCCAAACTAAGCTCCTCTGTCATGAACCTAGCATGCTCTTGCGTTGCGTTACGATCTTCCCCAATCCAAATGATACAAGGTTTGCTCATCTTATGCACTTGGCGTCTACCGGTAGATTCGACATACAACGACCCTACTCTCATGCTTTGTAGTATAGCCATGCAGCATGCGACTCAAATCGGTCTGCACATTACAGGTGTCGGTCAGGATTTTGCTAGAACCATTATTGAGAAGGATCAAACACAGAGAGTTTACCGCGCAAAGTTATGGGGATATTGCGTTATTACGTCTATTCGGTGGGTTTACCACTGTCTTTCAATATTCCAAGATTCAAGTACTAATATACCCAGGTCCGCATTTGCTGAAGGCATTCCTCCACTTATCACCAGCAATGTATTCAACGAGAAGAAACTTGAGAACGAGGGTGCTATGGTTCATTTACCACGTAGTCTTCGATTTCTTTTACAGGTGCACGGTGTACTTCTCCGCGCTTTGGATGGCATACTCACCTCCTTGACTGATATCAACGTTCTTCGCTCGTTGATCAGCGTGTACGATGACCAGTTAATAGCTTTAGCCTCATATTCACCTGGGGAGCTAGGTATTTAACCAACACGCTTATATTAGTTACAGAGGTACTGACTCTGCTTAGAGTCACTAGAGCTTCAATGCGCTCGCATCCATATCCAGGCCTTCTATTTATTTGCACCCCAAACGTCACCTGCTGTAGAAGCACTCGTACGGTTTTATTATCTTTGCTGCTCAACAATCCAAAATGCTTCAGATTTAGATAACTCACAAACTCTGACAACTATATGCTCGGCTTTCATTGACCGCACCCTCACAGCAGCAGCTTTTTCCATCCTTAAACTACATCGTTCGGAGCTTATTTCACCTCATCTAGATCTTGCATTGGGAAAGCAAGCCTATTTTTCCACCATACAGTTCTCCAAGGGGGTATCCGTTCAGAACTATGATCTTGGGGTGCGTACAGCCGCTATCATGACGCAACTATGGTCCAGCACGGAAGCTTTCAGAAACAGGAACGGAGAAATGGACTCCTTAGCCTTGAGACTACGCAACAGAATGGCCATGAGTGTGACCTTCGATACGCTCTGGTATTGGCGTGAAGAATTCGGAAACACGCAGAATCCGTACAACGACGAAACCCGTCAATCATCCTCCCAGGAATCATTGACAACTCGTAGGTGAAACCCAAATTAAATCCATGACTAGCAACTAAGCTTTAACATTAGCATTGGCAAACTACACTCCTGAAGTTACGGATTTCCCTCTGAATACTGCAAACGACAACGCTCAAACCGGTACCCATCTGGACAAGTGGAATAACATGGACTATGCTGGATCCTACCTTGACCAATTTCTTGATTTTGACTGGGACACTGGCTTGGACTATACAGGCAGCCTCTTAACTTCGTTCGATGAGAACCATTAGTACTTCTTTGTCCAGTTTAAGGTGTGGGCGAAACAGCAACCGTATTCCTGCTGTTTCACTCTACATGACGTAGTCGGCGCCCTGCAAAGTTTTCAAAGTCACTCCCTAATAGCGGTGGGTATTGTTGTTGTATCTAAGCCATGTATTATCGAAGCTAATATGCCGCTTACCACACTAGATCCGACCTTTTCTCACTACCCGTTATAGTCGTTGTTCCTGGGGATTTGTTGAAAACTTTTGGCCCGCCTATTTTCGGGGAGCATAACTTCTGGAACAATTCCTTACCATACTTGTGGAAAGTTGATGTTATACCACCAAGCTCCATCAACTTCTTCTCCATCTGGCTAAATTCAAAGGAAAATTTCCTGCTCGCAATCTCCAAGGTATTTGTATCAAGGTCTACCGAGAGCTCAGCACCATCAACTGCCAACTGGTAAAAGTCGGGGTCATTGATATTGATGCCGACAAGGCCAAGGTTAGGCTGATTGCGACTGTAGATAAAGGCAAATGATTCCGCGATCACGCATTTGACACCGCAGCCTAGATAATCGTCAACCAAAGTCAAGATGGATATCTTAACCGACCTACCTAGTAGCGCCATGACAGCTTCTTGCCGTGAAGACCCGACGCCAAATGCTTTCCCAGCCACTACGATATTGTAGCCCTGTTTCGTCTTTTCACGGAAATCGGGATTAGTAAGTTCAAGACAGTGAGCTCCGAGGGCTTCCTTGGTAGTTGCGGAGACGAGAAATTGCGCTGGTGCGAGCTTCATCGTTCGTCAATACTAAATTGTTTTTGATTCATGTTTAGAGCACATACCGCATCAGTGTCGATATAATCCCCCAGTCGTTGCACCTTCCCCTTGATCATACTCTTCTGCGAGGCGGAATCATTGATCTCTTCATCTGTTTCCATGGGTTCTTCGACAAGCTTTTGAGAAGAACTGACAATTTCTGCATCGACCCCTCCAGGTTCAACATAGTGTAGTTTTGAAGATCCAGGTCTAGAAGATGAGTGTGATGATCTCAACTCATCCCAACGAGTTATATCGATTTGTGCTATTAACGAAGTCGGATCAGTGGCCTTCATATCAAACGAAGATGCCGCTACGGTTGCTGCAGATGCAAGATTTCCGATAGAACCTAAGAACTATCGTAAGTTCTCTGCCCACAGCTGATATTCAATATCTCACCTTTTCCCATCCGGTTCTCAAAATTTCGGTTTTGAGAAGTTAACCAGACCTCCCCCTCATCGGCTTTGTCGGCAGACATACCAATGCAATAGCTGCAACCGGGAACGCCGATTTCAAAGCCGGCTTTCCGATACACTTCTGCGAGGCCGGTCCGTTCCAACTTGTTCAGAATCGGTCGTGAGCCTGGAACGACCTTACGTTTCCCCCTTGGGACGGGCCTTTGCCCATTTTCAAGGGCTTGCTCCATTATCAATGCTCCCAGCAAAATGTCTTCTTCGGTTGTTGTACACGCACCTATAAAACAACCATCTAACTCCTGGCCCTCAAACTGAGTGATTGAAACCACGTCATCCGGCTTTGGATAAAGAGCAACAAATGGTTTCACTTCGCTCAGATCAATTTCATATGTTGCTGCGTAGATTGCGTTATCATCCGGACGGAAGTAGTAAGAGGAGTTTTTGTTACGTGGTGATTTTCGAGCATTGATGAAATTGTATGTCACTTCGTCAGGCTCAAATACACCAGTGATGCCTCCGAATTCCTGATATACGTTAGTGTGGTTTTCATTTTTCTTTCGTTCAATGCTTACGGTAGTCATATTGGCTATAGCGAAGCGAGCGTCAATCGTCAAGTATTTCAATCCAGGGCCGGTATATTCGACAACTCGATCTGTAGCGACAGTATTTCTCTTCAAGGTCTGGAGGATGAACAAGATGGTATCCTTGCCGCCGATTCCAAGATGTGGTTCTCCAACCAAGCGAATATTAACGACTTCTGGAACCTTGAACCATATTTCCCCCGTCACTAGTGCCATGGTTACGTCGGCGGCTCCGAGGCCAATGGAAAGACATCCCACTGCCCCGGAGGAACACGTATGTGAATCGGATCCTATGGCAATCATGCCCGGTTGAGCTCGCTCACGGTAGAACTCAGTATGGAGAATGGTATACTATGTCATCGTCAAACAATAATACAGAGAGTTTACTTGGGTTGAGACAAACATTTGCATTTTGATAATCAGTCATCCTGAAATCTTTCTTCGCCTTCTCGCTTGTCTCGAGCAACTTTTTGATTTGTGGAGTGTGGTTGACACGGGGATCAACGACATGATCAGGAGCCAGCCAGAACCTATCATTACGAAAGATACCCGGTTCGTTGAGGTCTTTATAGGTTTTTGCCATACTCTATTTATGCTCATTAGTTCAAGATGGGACGGTTATAGTTAAAGGGACTTACACTCCATGATAACTCCGAGGCCAGGACCCAATCAACATACAAGCTCACGGTCCGTCCGATTTGCACGAATCCCTTCCCTTCCACATCATGCATGGCAAATATCTTCTCGGTCAAGTTCATTGGTCGTCGGCCAGCAGGTTTAGTTGTCAGTGGTGTTGGTCGTTCATGGACCCGTTCAGCTGAATTCAACGCCTCTAGCCATGCTCCAAAGAGGAAGAGCACCTCGGAGCGTTGTTCGTGCGTGAGTTCTGAATCAAGGCTCACACCGAGACCACCAAAATCTGTGGGTCTTGTACATTGTTCGCAAACCTCTGACAGAACACCTGCCTCACGATCGTATCTTGAATTTCGAAGGACATCGATCATAAGGCGAACGTCCGCTAGAGACTTGATATTATAGTTTGCTAACTTGGCTAGTAAATAGTCAGCAACCTTTCTAACAAGTCAAACCAAGTCATTTGTATATACCTTGTTGTTCAGCATCAAGTTTGACACCCCTGGTGTTCTTCACAAGCTCTGCGAGTTGTTCCATTGCTGAAATCCTCAAAGATGATTATCAACTGGTATTAGGTTGAGATGACAGGACTTTATATACTCGAGATGGTAAAATAATTTCCGGCGACATGATTACCCTTGTGGGAATTGATATTCCATTGACATTATCCAGTGAGGTGGCGTTGATTAAACATCTCGGCGAAGTTCGGCGTGGAGCATATGAGTGCGGGCACTTCGCGACGATGGCAACCACCTAAGTCCGGGCTCGAACGGAGTTAGATTTTATGATTCTCTTCTATTTAATCTCGTAAGAACCTTTGTTTGATTTACTTTTCTCTAGAGTTTAATCACTTTTGAGGAGTCGTATCTAATAACCATGGCCGGTACAACGCGTATCTCTGCGGTCCAGAAACTACGGAACCTGCTCGCCGACAAGGACAAGATCATCGCTTGCCCTGGAATATACGATGGAATTACGGCTCGGATAGCTCTTGCGGAGGGATTTGACTGTCTATACATGGTAAGCCTGGAACTCGCATGTATCTCTTAACTGAATACTCACTATTGTATTAGACAGGGGCAGGAACAACAATGTCACGCTTGGGCCTACCTGATTTAGGTATTGCAACTATGAATGACATGAGGGATAACGCGACCATGATCGCAAATCTCAACACTAATGTCCCTCTTATCGCGGATGCGGACACTGGCTATGGTGGTAAATATTCCTCTTAACACCTGCATAAGTTACTGTGCACACTGACTGAAATGACCTTATAGGCGGCATCATGGTCGGTCGTACAGTGACAGAATATATACGTGGTGGAGTCGCCGGCCTCCATCTCGAAGACCAAGTAGTGACCAAACGATGCGGCCACTTGAGGAATAAAGAACTCGTGTCAGAAGATATCTTCATTTCACGCATCCGTGCGGCAGTCATGGCTCGCGAGGCCTCTCGCGGAGATATTGTCATCATTGCCCGTACAGATGCCTTGCAATCTCTAGGCTTCGATGCTGCCGTCTCAAGACTGCGGAGCGCAGTGGCTGCAGGTGCAGACGCCGTTTTCCTTGAGGGTATCAACACGCTTGATGAAGCTCGTGGAGTTTGCAAGGAGCTGGCTCCTACACCTTGTCTCTTCAACAATGTAGCTGGGGGAGTAAGTCCAAATCTGTCAGTGGATGAGGTCAAAAGCATAGGCTACAGGATCATCATCTTTCCTGGGCTGGCACTGGAGGCGATGTATCCAGCTGTTAAGAGGGCGGCTCAGCAGTTGAAGAATGAGGGCAAGATTGATATGGGTGTAGGGCAAGTCTCTCCAAAGGCGTTGTTTGAAGTGTGCGGATTGGAGGAATGTATGGAGTTTGATGTCAAGGCTGGAGGGTCATCTTTCCGGAATGGTGCTTGAGAAGAGAGAAAAGATGGAAGTTATTTAGAGCCGGAAAAGAAAGCGACCATAATATATTTTAAACCTTCTTTTATTAATTACGCTCGATGTGTGATAAAGGTATTTGAGGGTGAGTATCGGTATTATCAAGTATTTCCAAATAGCAGATAGTTATCATGGTGATGTCTCGTTCCATCCAATGAGGCTGCCGAATACGTCACGTGGCCATTTCCGGTTAGCCGCTCTCGGCGTAAGGCTAATCTACAAGGGCAGAAGTGGTGGTGGGAGCGCTGGAGAGGCGCCTTTTTTGTTATCACTGCTCTCCTCCCTTGGTTCTTTTCAGTCTAATCCGATGGATATTATTTAACCTCCCACCTCCCTGCTCCCCCCCGATCATACGCGCTGACTTAGGCCCCCTTTATCCGATTTAATACCTCGCCTGCACCCCCGGCCTGTATTTGAAATCACTTCTGTAGGTTCCTTTGGATAGAATACTGGATTTGCCATCCTGCCTCTATCTCTCTGCTGCTCCCTCTCATCTACCATTACCATTATCACCGTCACCACTGCTTCCATTGTTATCTGGACTTGTTTCAATTTATACGACTATCTGTTTCATCATCACATTCAGTGTTCAGAGTCATCCCTCAACACCGAGCCGGATAGAGTTTAGACGCAAAATCCGAGCCTGGGGTTGAAAGATTATCTGCAACCTTCTCCATATCATATTGGTCGCGCTATTTCCTACTCTTCTCCTTCTTTTCTACGTCAACTCATCCGACCGGATCTATCAATCTACAGCCCATCCGGCCCCTGAGCCGCGTCATCAATTATGGAGCGCAGAACTCACTCGTCCCCAAGAAGCAGATCTCCGTCGCAGACCATGTCCCGCCTTCAGCAAGACCTATCAGCAAGCTCGCATCAGAAAATAGGCGTCCACAGCAACGGAGACATGGCAACCCCGATTCTCCGCCGAACCTTCTCAAACGGTCGAATACCACACGTGTGCATCATCGGAGCCGGAGTCGCCGGACTTCGATGTGCCGATGTTCTTCTTCAGAGCGGAGTCCAAGTCACAATCCTCGAAGGGCGAGATCGTGTTGGCGGCAGGGTAAGGAAGTGATTCCTGTTCCCTGCATCACGTGACGTGTTACTTACCCTCCCCGGTCCAGCTCTGCCAAAGCAATCAGCTAGGACATCTTGTCGATCTGTAGGTCTGCGGTGCCCTCCACTTGTTTTTGTATTCGAGTAAACGGAAACTAAGCCATTGATAACCTAGAGGTCCAAACTGGATACATGGCACCGACCACAACCCCATTCTGGACTTGGCTAAAGAAACAGGCACGATAACGAATAGCTGGGATGGCCGTCAGTCTGTGTATGACCAATCCGGCCACAAAGTCCCAGAAAAGGATGCCGCCCAAGGAGTAGAGAAAGTATGGGAAATCATTGAAGAGGCCATGGCTTATAGCAATGAGCATTCTGCTACCATTTCCGCAAGTAAAAGCCTGATGGACTTTTTCCACGAGAAGACCAAAGATTTATCTTCTTCGTCTGGGAAAAGTGGAGGAGCAGGTGTTCAGAACCGCGAGATGCTACTCAGCATGGCTGAAATGTGGGGTGCCTTTGTAGGAAGTCAGATTCAAAGGCAGAGCTTGAAATTCTTCTGGCTGGAAGAATGTATTGATGGAGAGAACTTATTCGTCTCAGAAACTTACCACAAAGTCCTTGCTCGAATCGCAGAACCTGCATTGAAGAACGCAACTATCAAGTTTAACCATAAAGTCACAAGGGTAATATCAAACGAGATCAAGGACTCTTCGCAAGTGACAGTTGAGCTTTCGGAAGGGGCGACGTTAGATTTCGATGAGGTGGTAGCAACGATGCCTCTAGGTTGGTTAAAAAGCAATAAGGAGGCTTTTGTACCTCCTCTACCTCCAAGGCTTGAGCAGGCAATTGATTCAATTGGTTATGGACATCTGGATAAAGTTAGATTTCTCTTTCCAAATATCTCGCATTCTTGAATCCACATCTAACCCTTTACACTGTAGGTATACATCACATTCCCTTCGGCATTCTGGGACCAACCACCATCCACCAATGGGAATGTCAGCGGGTCAGAAATCCCTACCGCCTATCAAAGCACAGGTCCCAACGTGAGAGCGACAACTGCACCACTTCATCAGCCCACCTCACTATCAATATCCACGCCCCTGCACTACCCAGGTTTCACCCACTGGCTTTCACCTCACTATGCCTCCGACACAAATCCCTCCCACTGGGACCAAGAATGTATGAACCTAGCCAGCTTACCCCACGAAACCGCGCATCCCACCCTCCTCTTCTACATCTACGGACCAACATCTCAACACATCGCCTCCATCCTCCGATCATCAGACTCTCAAACCTCGCCAAGCATACAAGCCGCCCTCCTAGCCTTCTTTGCACCCTACTACTCCCGCCTTCCAAACTACAATGCCGAGTCTCCTAACTGCAAACCCATTCAAGCGCTAGCCACGGGCTGGGCTAACGATGAATTGGCTGGATATGGAAGCTATGCTAATTTCCAGGTTGGGTTGGAGAAAGGAGATGAGGATGTTGTGGTTATGAGAGAGGGATTGCCGGATAGGAGGGTGTGGCTTGCTGGGGAGCATACGGCGCCGTTTGTGGCGTTGGGGACAGTCACGGGGGCATGGTGGGCTGGAGAGGGGGTTGCGAGAAGGATTATCGAGGGGTATGGACTCGATGACGGGAAGGGGGGAGAGAAGAGTGGGAATGGTGTTGCGAGTGGTTAGATGGGGAGTAGTGGAGTTTTGGAGATATCCGAGGATGTGTTTATCATTTGTCACTTTTTGGCTTGTTGGTATGAAGATTTGGCCTTGATATGATGTTTTTGTTTTTTGTACTCAAAGCACCTTGACACCGTTTCTGGACCTTTTTAGATAAACCCTTCTCCATTCTATCCAACTATCCTAACTCTCACAACCGAGATCCATTTCCCACTCTTCATCTCCTACTCATCTGACGTAGTACCCCCGACGAAAAAACCTTCCACTGTAACATTCGCCTCCCAACCCTCAAACAAGGGTCTACCATACCAAACCAAAGCCCAACGCCACCTTAACAAAACCCAACCCCGCAACTACCGACGTCCTCTCCACATACTAATTAACCAAACCAGTTAGTCCAGTAGGAATCCCGTCGCGTCGGCGTGAACATCCCCATATTCCATGAGATGAACGGCCGGAGAAAAAGAGGTAGAAGGCCCGACAATCGCTCACCGCAATATTGTAGCTATGTGTGTAGATCTCTTATAGACGGGTAGTGTACCACCACTACTATTACTACTATTACTCAGCTTACTTTCTCTTGGCTTACTTGATATTTGCACATCTATAGTAAGATGGATATTGCGAGCAGTGAGAAAAGGTATAAAGGTCCGATGAAAGAGAAAAGGGTGAATAGAGAGAAGAGAATAATGAAATGAGCAGGAACATCGGAGCGACATGTGATTGATAATGATGTACAACACTACGTGGGGCCAATCAATATATCACCGAAGCATGAACAGAACGGTGAAGAAAAAAAAAATTCAAATAAAAAAAAAAACTCCGAAAAAGCCATGGATAGGTCCGTAAGATCTACATATCCGAATCATGAGTATCCATGTTTCAGAATAGCGAGTAAGTACTATAATGAGGCGATGATGGAAGAATCAACAACAAGTACGTTCATCATCGTGTACACGTTGGCAAGAATGATGGCATGTTTTTTCCAACTGAACGGTTTGCGGTTTAATGCGAGGTCTACCTGTATAGGGTAGACCATAACTATGCATGTTACTGCAGGCAGTGTAAATCGTCGTGACAACAACAACGTGGTGGGGGTTGCAAGCTTTGGAACGAAGGCTTTGTCTGTTCGCTTGCCCCAAACAAGTAAAGCGTGTATCTTACCCATGCATTAGCGTAACTAAAGCGTTAGTGCGGAAAGAAGAAGACAGGGATCACATGCATGCAGACAAATGGACCCTCCTTCCTCGTCCCCTCCCCTCCCTCCCAACTCTCGGTTACATGTGGAGAAGCGAGCATGATGAGGGGCTGGGAAAATGCGCCACTGACGTCGTCGTGCGTCGCCTGCCATGTGGGCAAGAGCACAAATTCTAACTTTGGCCAAAAAGTCACGGAGACTGGTGATGGGGTTGATGATGAGGTGGATAGTTACGAAAGCCCCGATGACTCTGCTACCACTCTGGTACCTAAGAGGGGACCGAGGATAGACAATTCCCACACCTACACTCCGAATCACACCGATTGGGTCGGATAATTTCACCGTCTCCATGAAGACCTTCCTTTCTTCGAGGGCTCGACGAGAGAAAAGCAGGTTGGCGATGATGTCGTTAAACTTTTTCTGGGAATGATGTGTGCGAGTACCGTGGAACAGACACTGTCTCCACAAAAAGCCGCGGAGGCACGAGGTCGGGCTCCGCAGGGCGAGGAATCAGGGGCTTTCGTCAGACGGCAGTGGCTTGCGGTCTCCTTCTCTCGGGTTTTCTGATGGTTTCCATCAGGGAAGATTCTAGTTTTGCCTGTTCGGTGTGGCTTTCCAAGGCTTGCTTTGCTATTGTAAGCAACGACGGTAATTTTTTTTTTTAGCGTGGGTGGGATGTGATCTTCCATGGCACCTTGAGATTCGGACGTAAATCTTCGGTCGCTTGGTTGATAGAGATTGATGCGTTGGAAGACTGATATTGGATGGAAATGTGATGGACGGGGCGGACGAGCGGGTGATAGTCCTGCCTATCCTTCTTGGAAAGGGTCCATCTTGAAACCGCTGAGTTGTTGGGTTGATAGACCAGATGCACCGTTTGCGGAATACCTGATATGGGATTCGACACGCTTTCCTTGAATATCGAGAAACTTGATTATCAATGTCAAATGATTTTCCATCTGTCCTGCGTGCGAACAATATAGACGAGCTAGTTTAGAGGGGACTGAAAATACTTGTTCATAAGTCAAACTTCCATCATTACTGGGTCGGGTAGTCCGTAGAGCTAGTGGAAGAGTTACCCCCCCAGGTTCCCCTCTTCTCCCTCGGACGATAGTCGAAGCGCGATTGACGCGTTCGTATGGGAGGTGCGTGAACAGGATGTTTGGTATTCTACCTTCCTCGCTGGAGGTTCGATTGGTCATGGATAATGGAGGGTAGGTCGATACACACATTGGCCTGCTGGCCTGGAAGGATGGCGCGGGAACGCGGCGCATTGCTTTCCGTTTCATATCATGGAGGATGGAGAAGAGCCTTGGTTGGTGACCGTCTTCTTGTGCTCCACAGGGCTGGTGTGCGCAGGCACCATTGGTCGCTACATAAAATGGTGGGTGATGATGATGTCCGTTTTAGGACATGCGAAAAAAGATTTTCCATCTTGACGTTGTCGATGAGCAGCAGATTTCTTTCTTTTCTCTTCTCTGGAATTCTTTCTTATCTTAAGAAGAAGAGACTATACGAGTATAAACATGGCGGAGATGCGGGAAAAAGAAAGGGTCGAAAGAAGGGTCGTTGAATCCCGCGTGCCCTGCATCATCCTGAAGGCGTTCAGACCCAATCAAGGTTCGGCATGATTTGGATTTTGACTCCGGCGGCTGCAGGGCTCAACAGGACGGGCAGAAGCCACGACACGGTCCGTAGTGTAGTCATGTCATGGACTCGACGGCCTTCCGTCACCGCAACGCTGACACTGGCTGTTGTTGAGGAGGTACAGAATTCAACCGTCAACAACAGCTTCGTTTCACCGCCACATACCTAGATACTCCATCAAACACCGCCCAACCGTCACCGTCATCCTGTGAAACCAGGCGCTGGTCCGGCCAACCACGTCCCATCAGCTGGATTACGCGAGTCGTCCGGAATGCGTTCGTCCACCAGCTCGCAGCGGACCACACGGTAGGCGGCAGAATCGTCTCAGCTTCTGCTCTGTCGTGCAGCAGCAGCAGCAGCAGCAGCAGC
>AJFL01000605.1:0-45574 GCA_000467735.1 Rhytidhysteron rufulum CBS 306.38 | reverse complement strand
ATGTATGTATGTATGTATGTATGTATGTACATAGCGTGCGTATTTAGTATCTCTCTCGCTATTTACGAGTCTTTGTAAGGAAGATGTGCCGTTTCTAGACTCCCCTCGGGCCCTTCCGATGTGGGGAACCTTGGATGGGAGAGATGATCGAGGAGGTGCCTTATATGGGGGTTGTGAAAAGACTTGCACTTGTCACCGGGGAAACATGATATGTAACTTGTTATCACTATCACAACGGGCTTCACACGCATTTGTTGGTACTGTGATGAGTTTCCGTTCTATCCTTTGATGCATCTTCTTCTTATCGAAGATACGCGCTTTTGATGTCAATCTACTTATCCATCCATTCATTATTCTCCATGTCCTTTTTTTTTTTTTCTGAACCACTAAATACATCTCTCTAGCAAAAGGATCAAAGATCCAAAATCCTATCCGACAAACGAATCGCTCGCTACTCCTCGCACTTCCCGCCCACCCATCCATCACTCACAACCTCGGGAGTCCAAGTGTGCGTGCATGCGTCCGTAAGCCTGGACGCCTGATTCTGATTCTTCCCATCCCATCTCCCTAGCTAATCTCCATTGTGATGGGAGCCGCTGTAACTCATGCACCCGCTCCGCTTGCCCACTCACAAACCCATCGGGGTCCGGGAGTCGGGGGTTAGAAACACTCGATAGGCCATTCAAACGCGCAGATAGTACCTAGGTATATGCGCACATACGCACGCACGCGCGCGGAGATACTTCAGGTTCATTGTACTCCCTCACTACATACATTCATACATACATACATGTATCCAACCGCTGATAAGTACGTAGTTGGACGAAAACAGTATGTCTTACAAGCTAGGTAGAGGAAACCAAGTCCCCACCGCTTGCTGATAATAAGCTGTTTATGTATGTATGTATGTCCCGTCCGACCCATCACACACCACACACCCCTCTCCCTACATACATACATACCTATGGGCACGAATGAATCCAATTTTTTTTTCATCGTCTGATACTCCGGGCCAGCTTGCCTTCCCGTGCCCCGTTTCCCTTCTCATCCTATCCTATACTATACTCGGACATTCCATCACATCAATCTCACACCTCACACCTCACACCTCCTCTACCTACTTCTACAACCTCTTAACCAACCATCCCAAGCTTCACACATACCTACACACCAACAAATCTATAATACCCAGCCCCCTTCCCCTTCCCTCCCAATTTTCCCCACAAAACCCTCAAACCTTTGATAGATCTATGCTTATGTGAGACCTTCAGCAGGGACGCCAGGGGTGTATCCATCCATCTCAACGCATGCTACAAATTGGGGGCCACAATTACGTTGTCCAGAGACCCTGGTTTGTGTAACGGGTTCGTTGGGTGAGGTGATTTTATTCTTTTGCTTGTTCGCACCGTTTTTGGGCATGCAGGCATACGCACGGTTGCGGCGTTGTTGGTGACCTGATTGGATTGGGAGTTTACTCTTTTTAGTGGGGGAGCGAAGGGGTTTCCAATATATGTTGTGTTTTATTTGTTTTTTTTGTATGTGAGGTGGGGTTGTGTACGCGATGTTTGTGAATATCTCTTTCTTTCTCTGGGGATTCGGCTTTACGATGGAAGTCACGAAGTGTGGTTGCATGTGCCCGTCTACTACCGTTTAGGAATTTGCTGGTCTACCCCAGCCTTTCCCCTTGACTACTAATTTTTAATCGTGAGAGAATAATGGTATCGAAGAGAAAATAATATCAGCGATCTAGCTAACTATCAATCGTATCAAGTCACCGATTACAATCAAAAACGGTCAAAAAACAACTGAAACATTCCACGCTCGGAAATTAGCTTTTTCATTCCTTCTGATAACGGGTTTCGTAATTTCTCATTCACATGTACATTTACTATCGCTATCTCCGACGCGCAAAAATATCCCAGGTACGCAGGTACCGAGTATGATAGCCTTTACATGTGAATGTACTTACTATGCCGTGATACTATGACATGAATCGCTTGTTAGCCAATTGAAAAGACGATCCATTCGTATACGAGTATACTCTGAGATCTGAAACGAGATGATATTCAACTTACATTTCCAATCTGAGTAGCAAAATAAAAAAAACTATCCATCGGACTTTGAGGATCGTGATCCTCGACTTACTTCGACTTTAATACATCGCCTCCTATAATCACCACAACGCCAAGGAAAGGTGTTGGAGCCGCATTGATAATATCCCGTGTGGTTGGATATCGGCGAAGCCGAAAAAAGGGTGTTTCTGTGGTCGACCTGCCATATATGGAGGAGAGGAGTAACATTGAATGCATTTGAGTCCGAGCTCATGCAATTCAATCGACGGAAGGAGATCTCTTTTTCATGGATGTTGTTTGCCTACTTTTGTAGGCATCTGTCGTAGATCGGTCAATCCCTATGATGTAGGTATTCAAGGCTGAAACTGAAACCCTACCCTTGGAAATGCAATCCTCCCAGAGGGCTCGTGCTCCCCCTTCAGGAACATGCAGATAGCTTACAGGTGGGGGGATGGCCGATTACCACTGAGTTCACATAATGGAATCGTCGGTGATGAATGTTGGTACATTCAATAGCACCTTCACACGTACTCATTCCAACATCCCCGATGCCAGTGCGTAATGCCCCGAAGTCACCGAATGACAAAATACACTCCGCGGAACCGGATATAAGGCTGGGTGTGGTGCAGTGAAGCATTCCAATTAATATCCGTAGGGTCTGGCCCTATGAAACCTCGCATATTAAACCCAGGCGCTTGATGTGGCCCGAAAATTGATGAAAAATATCCAGGGTGGCTAGACGCCTGCAACCAGTTCAGACGTCGCACAGTACTGTAAGTGGTTGAAAAGATGAACACAACAGGCGGCTACTCTTCCCCAGACTACACCAAATGTAAGAATCGAGTCGAATCCAAGAATCGGTTAATCATGGATCGATAAATGAATTGTGAACCCGTCGGGTAGATTAGTCAGAATGGAGTCAGCTCCATTGACAGCCACAAGCTTGTTTGATCATGGGTCTCGCTGGCTCTCATTGACCGCCAGATTTAAGCTTGTTGGTCCCTCGAAAATACGAGCGATCATCTACTGGAGGCACAGGTAACGCCACGAAGGTCACTCCTTTGATGAAAGGCGCACAGTCTGGAAGTCAATATGACCCATGACATTAGAAAGCAGATTGTAACGTGTTGCTTTTTTATTTCGTCCCACCACGATCCACGTTGCAAGTTCCCAGGGATATACGCACATTCAAGGCCATTTGGAAGGAGCTCCAGATCCTCTGGAGGAGCGAGCGCCATGTTGATATCCATGCGCACTAGCATTGTTGTCTCTCCACATACAGCCCTTGCAAGATCTACAACAGTCAGTGGCGTGTATATGAGCAATGTTACACCCGCTGCTAGGTGACGCTGGAACAGGGTACCTCACACACTTTGACCCTTTTTGCGAAATGTTGGCCACCTGCACGAAGGATACCGTATACATACATGTCCACGGCAATCTGGCCGTTGGTACATGATGCATGAGGTCTATCCCGGACGAGGTGGGTTTTACGGAGGTAGGATTGGGTCAATCTGCCCCACGAAAGCACGAGACAGGAACTCCCATGGCTGTCGGAGTGTACATTCATTTGCTAGTGTTGTTCTTTTCATGTGCCGGCAACGCTCTCTACATTGACGGCCTTGCATTAAGGCCTTGCATCGGAGACTCGAAGAAACATCCGTTGTGATGGTGATTGGACTATGTGAGGACGCCGTCTAAAACCAGCATTGTGTGAACGGCGACTGCGTGCGGTAACCGGGAAAGTGCCAAGACAGGTCCACGGAGAGCATTCTGACGGGGCGTTGAGCGCTGGCCACGTTTGTTTTCACCAGATGTGTGTCTTGGCGTTGAAGCTACCAATCCCGATGATCCGACTTCCCGACTCGAATGCTTCGCTGCCGGTAAAAGTACTGCGGAGAAGTGGAATCATAGGTGATTCCCTTAGGTCATTATTCAATACACATTTAAGAGATCATGAAAGGGATATGTGGGGATAATATGAGGTGGTTGGGAAACACTGCATAACCACCAACACAAGATCTTCATGCGTGCTTGAATTTGAAATGATTGTACGACACAATGGTTGAGTGAAATTGAAAGCGGGGAGTTGCAGAATCTTTCTTGATGGAGGAGAGTAAGCCGGGGTTCACTGTTCGGGCAGACTCCCCGATTGCATTGCACTCGACAATCCCATGTCGGATTCAGGCAGATGGTCTGCATGCTTCAGAGGCAAGATCGATCTGGGGTTGTGACCTGAACATACCACATACCCTCCATGTCAAGGAATCAAGGAGACGGCCCGCCTCAGCTGTCGAGTCATCGTTAGATTGTAATTGCTTTGTGGTTGGTTACTGTCGTCTGACTCGTCATGCTTGATGCTCTTTTGCACTAAGCCGATAGATGGTGAAGAGTGCGGATCACGTTCCGCTACGATGGGTAGCGACAGCTCAATTCCATTTTTATACTGCATCAACTGATGACCGCTGTAAGCAAGCATCACCGTCGGCGGTCGCTAAATGCTGACTGCAGATTGGCATGCTTAACGATAAGTCATTTAAGGCTGTCGGGGAGTAATCGTAGGAGAGACACTAGTCAATGCAGCAGGAATAGGCGAGGGGTGCCGCCCAGTTGATTTCCCTGCCGCCCCCCTCGGCATCCCAGAGGCTAATTGGAAACACCCAGTGGGAGGGGGCCAGCCAAACAATCATGGCGGGACACTCTTTGGCGACCATCAGATCAAGGGTTGCCCGAAGGCACAGAGGGAAAGTTGGCGGGGTTATTTAGTCGCTCACGGTTGCGCTTGGCAATCTCTGCGTTGCGGATGCGATCGATTCGCATTTGATAGAAGTTCCTTGTCGAGCAACGTGAGCCTTCCCCGTTGATGATAGCATGACGATGATGGATGATGAACAGGAAGCCTACATACTTGTGGAGCGCATAGATTCGAGGCCCTTCATCGGGCTTTGGATCGTCTTTGGATTTAGAAAGCTCTTTCAACTGGGAAGCGTGTGTTAGATACACGTCGGAGAGGCATTCCCGGAGGCATACCTTGTCATCCTTTTCTTTCTCGTCCTGTTTATCTTCCTCGTCCATTTTCTGCTTTTCATCCTTGTCCTTCTCTTTCTCCTTGTCCTTTCGCTTCTCCTGCTTGCGCTTCTGCTTTTCCTCGTACTCACGCTTCACGCTCTCGATCTCACGGTCAAGTTCGTCCTTTCTCTTCTTTGCGGCAGCAGCGGCTACCTCATCTTGATCAGCATGACAGAAGCCCCGGTCCTTCAGGTGACCGACACAGATGTAGAAGAAGTCCTGCGGGAGGATGAGCTCTTAGGCGGGGAGTGTTATGGTCGGGGATATTGCCTTGTTGTCGGGCGTAATCAATACGCTGGTGGATGGCTTGTAACAAATCCAACACGCCTTGGCTGAGCCCTCAGCGACTCGACGATGATGCCAGACGTTCGGGAGCGACATGCTTGAGCTGTTGGACAGGAGGGGTGGAGGGCTGTCGGCTACGAGTGGGAAAGTTAAATAAAGGCCATCGATGATGCATGACCAGCCGTCGCATGACAAGACATGGCGGGTGGGCGAGAAGGACCGATTGTCGGATCAAAGACGCGCCGACGCTTATCTATTAAATTACGCCCAGGTTATTTATTTATTTTATCTACTGCCATACCAGGAAGTCTGCACCGTTTGAAGATCCGGGGAAAGTTCCAAGGTTGAAGCATGCAGTTAATGTACAACATCTGGGCATGAAAGGATTGTTATTGTTTGGTACCACCTACCTCTTCGCCTTTGAGCTTTTTGTTTGTAGCTCAAATCCTCAGGTGGTCTGTTACATAGTATAATGTGTGTGCATAGGAATGATAGGGAATTGGTCTCGATAGTGGATACATAGCAAGGGTAATGTTTAGATGCCTCAAAGATAATTCACACTAGAATATATATCCAATAGAGAAATAACAATGCCATGCATTTACCATTGGTGGAGACGAGGCAGTCGTCTTCCGTAAGGCTGAAGCGAGACGCTAGCCCGAATCCGGTTCGATTTTTACCTAGGTAAAAAACACGCCGCCAAAGAGAGTTTAGACCCATCAGCTTTCACAAACACCAGGCTTCCATCGTCACCACACCTGGATGATTCACTACGAAGGCAGATGCGAGTCCTGATACCCAGGCCTGGATTGAGTAACACAATCATCAATCAAACCCACTCCTTCTCTATTCGAAAGACTACCCCATACCTTGTTTCAAGAGTCACACCATTCATCCTGCAAGGTCGGTCCATTCAAACACTCTCTGTCACAAATACCATGATAACTTACATTAATCCAGGAAGAACCATGTCAACAGAGACACCGGCATCTGCAACTCCAAGTGCAGATGTCGTGCAGCAGAAGCCAAGTCTTAGATACATTGATGTTGGTTCGCAAACAATTCCCCCTTATCTGAAGCTCAATGGCTAATTTGAAAAGATTGGCATCAACCTCGGTGACCCTGTGTTTAGGGGTGAGTATCACGGAAAGAAGGCCCATGAAGATGACTTCAATGATGTCCTTCGAAGAGCCCTAGATGTTGGATGTCTGAAATTCATGGTCACGGGTTCTGACCTCAAAGAATCGGAGCATGCAGTTAGGATCGCTGAAGAGCATCGTGAGTTTCAATTCTGACAGCAAAATGAGGAATAAATTAGTTAACGTATTGTAGACGGAGTATGCTTTTCTACTGTCGGCGTGCATCCATGCGCCGCAAAACAATTCGATAGCCACCCTGGCGGACCATCAGCACTACTAAAAGCCATCGGAGATCTTGCAAAAAGCTCCAAAGAAGCAGGTCACACCGTTGCCTTTGGAGAAATAGGCCTAGATTATGACCGCTTATTCCTCACGCCAAAGGACCAGCAACTGAAGTACTTCGAAGCCCAACTCGATCTAGCCGTGGAAATCCAGCTTCCTTTGTTCCTGCATTCTCGTGCTGCTAGCGAAGACTTTGAGCGGCTCTTGGGTGCTAGGTTACCAAAGTTGCCTAAAAAGGGTCTCGTGCATAGCTTTACTGGGACGCTAGAAGAAATGCACCGAATGGTCGACTTGGGTCTTGACGTTGGAGTTAATGGTTGTAGTCTGAAGACGGAAGAAAATATTGAAGTCGTGAGACAAATACCTCTAGAACGCCTACAAATCGAGACGGACGGACCCTGGGTATGATTAACTTTAAATTATAGGGTACTTGCTAATACGGTACAACAGTGTGAAATGCGACCAAGTCACGCATCGGCTAAGTTCTTAAAAGGAGCACCTCCTCTTCCTAAGGCTGTCAAGAAAGAGAAATTCAGCAAAGGATTCATGGTCAAGGGCCGAAATGAGCCGGTGTCAATACCGAATGTTGCATATGCCATCGCGCAGATCAAAGGGATACCAGTAGAGGAGGTATGCGAAGCGTACGTATTAGCACTCTCAAAAGATTATTTCATTTCACTGATTGTACTTGTAGAGCATGGAAGAATTCAATCAAGATGTTCGGACTGGGTGAAACGCTTTAATAGACTACTACGACATAGAGATATCAACGAACCCCTATAGACCTTCGGCACAAGAACATGGCTAAAATCCGATCTCACACACCCACCGTTATCTTTACTACCTTTATCACCCATTCAAAGTTCTAACTTTAGATATATCCTGTACCGGTTTTCATTTCCACGCAACACCATTCGCCCGACCTCGGTCGTACGAAGCAAGTTCGCCACAACTCGCACCCCGAATCTCATAATCAAGCGCCCAAATTACCAACTCTCAGCCTTGAAATCCTGCTAATAAGGCTCCCAGCCACGAATCCTTCCATATCATCAAGACCTCGCTAATCTACAAGCTCAGATTTACGACGCAGATCGCACCCCACAAACGGCATATGCAGCCCTCCGACCACCGATGACAAAGCCCCAATATCCAAAGCCAATCGGCCCATCTCTACCTTAACCTTCCCCAATTTCTGTTCTTCCTTTTACTTGTTAACTCTCGTTAGCTTGGGGTGGGGAAATACCCATAATGTCGGGTTCATCGGTGTCGAATCTTCCGAATCCGGGTCCCCATTTCTGGCCCGATCTGTTGTCGTCATGTCAGCGCCGAAATGCAGGGTCGGGTGTGGAGGACGTTATGTGTGACAAAACTCGGCCGATTTGGATAAGTTATGTGAATTCCAAGGTACGAATGCGGACTTGATGGTCATATATCAAGGTGCTAGTAGAAAGGTTTGTTAGAACGCTTCAGATTTCATACTTCAATACCCAAAGACTCTAACATCCTCACCAAGAAACCTCGTTTCATTTTATAAACTACAACATGGCAGAAACAAACGGAACCAGCAACCTACCCATAATCATCACGGGCGGAGGTTGCGTAGGTCTCTTCCTCGCCGTCCGATTAGCCCAATCCGAAATCAAGAACAAAGTCATTGTAAGCAACTCCATCCATTCTCCCTATCAAATTCCCATAAACCCAAACAACCACCCCTCCATAAATCAAACCAAACTAACACCCCCTCCAGGTCCTAGACCCCGAACCAATAGACCCAACCTCCACAAAAGCAAACGCCCACCAACCCTTCATCCTCCCCCACTTCTCCCGCGCAGGCCTCCTCCCCGCTCTAACAACCGCCGGAACCTTCTCAACCGGAATCTGTTTCCGAACCTCCATAGCTCAAGGCTCGAAAGTGCTAGCCGGGCACAAATACCTTCCCGGTGAAAAAGCCCAGCTCCTCCTCCCACAAGGAAAATTCCAAGAAGTGCTTAGCGAGGAATTCGGTCGTTTATCCGGGGACTTTAGGGAAGGATGGCGTGTATCCTCATTCCAAGATAACGGAGAAAAAGTAGCCGTAGACGTTGTTATTGAAGAAGTAAAGACAGGCAGATCAGAAACTATAAAAGCGGAATACCTCATAGGCGCCGACGGCGCGCACAGCACAATCCGCAAAGCCCTTAGCATCCCCTTCACCGGCTCCACCCTCCCCTACCAACTCATAGCAACCGACCTACACTACCCCTTCGAAACCCACGGCTTCTACGACGCAAACTTCATCATCGATCCCCAGGACTACGGTCTCGTCGGGCGGATCAACGCACACGGTCTCTGGCGCGTTAGCTACGGTGTCCCTATCTCCATGTCCTTGGACGAAATCCAGGAAACCCTGCATAATAAGATTGAACGCTTGTTACCCGGGACGGAGGAGCAGAGGCAGAGGGTTGAGATTAAGAGAGTGGCGCCTTATAAGGCGCAGCAGTTGTGTGCGGAGGCTTTTTGGAAGGGGAGGGTGGGTTTGGTTGGGGATGCTGCGCATTGTATGTTTTTCTCTTATACATCTATACCCCTATACCCCCTAAATCCCACTCTTTCACCCTTTTTGTGACTAACCACCCAACCCATCCAAACAGTAACAAACCCCTACGCAGGCGTAGGTCTAGGAACCGGAATCTTAGACGCCTCATCCCTAGCTGACGTCCTAATCCACATTCTCTCCCCTGCTACCACTTCCCCCTTTGAAAACCCCCCTCTTAATAAAAACCCCCCTTCTGCCTCCTCTCTCCTCCAAGCCTGGTCCACAGCCCGCAAAACCACCTTCCAAAAAACCACAGACCCCATGTCCCGCGCCGCATTCGCAAGAGTAAAAGACTCTGATCCAGAGGGTCTGGTGGATAGGGATCCGATGTTAAAGGCTTTGAAAGAGGGGAAGGTGGGACGGTGGCCCAGTTTGGAGACGAATTTGGAGGAGCTGTTGGAGGGTTTGGAGTGATTGAGGAAGTGGGAGGGGGGAGGGGAAGATAGGGGAAATGTAATAGGTGAATTCAATATGTTGGTTGTACTTTTACTTTTTATATTCTCAACTACTCAAAATCTTAATTTCATTCAAAAAACATCTCGATTTTTGTTGAATATCGCATCGCATCGCATCGCATCGCTCAATGCTACTATCATCGAGGCGGGTATCTTCTACTCATCTTCATCATCTACATCATCTACATCCACAACTCCAACCCAGCCTACATGAGAATTTCTAAATCTCATCTATCTGTTTTACTTTTTTTATCCTTTCTTTGGAAACATCTCATGCGCCGCTCTTCCTATATAAGTCCATCCCATCTAAGAAGTCTGCAAACTAACTTGCTTAACTCCTTCACTGACCTCCTCCTCAGCCGTCTTCTCGGCGGGTTTCTCGCCCTGTCCTCCCTTTTCTGCGGCTTCAACGCCAGCACCTAGTTTTGCTTCTGCTTTCTTAGCCTTCTTCCTCTCCTTTTCGGCTTTCTTTGCTGCGGCTTTAGCTGCTTTCTCTTCCTTAGCTTTGCGGGCTTCGTCACCACCGAACATCTCACGCCATTCGGCTTCCTTCTCCGCCTTGATGTTGCTGAAGAGGTAGGCGGCTTGGCCGATGGTGTGGCCAGGTGGAATGCTGTCAGCAGTCCAGACATCGGGGATGATGAGGAGGTCTGTGTTTAGTTGTTTGAGAATGGAGTCGGTTGTGTCGGGCCTATTTAGGGTTTGTTAGTTTGATAGAACTTATAGAGAAAAGGTATTGGATAACTTACATGTAGGGTTGGATCAGTGAAGCGAGAAGATGGATGTGGTTGATGGCCATTCCGACAACGGCAGCACATTTGTCTGGTTGCTCAGTGGCAAGCTTGTTATCAAGCCTGTTATCTTGGAGGAGCTTGTTTCCAAGAGCAGAAACCTTCATGGCCGTTGCGAGTGCAGCTTTGATCTTGACAGCTTCTGATTCCTCAATGAAGGTCTTCAGTGTGGCGTTGACTTCTTTTTTATGCTCCTCGAAATACTCGTCGGTGTACTTGGTGTAGTCGGGAAGCTTGGAGTCGTAGATCTTGGAGTTTACAAACTTGATAATTCGGTTGATGAAGTTACCCAAGTTCTTCAACAACTCATTGTTATTCGCTGAGATGAAGCCATCCCATTCGAATTCGCTGTCTCCGGTTTCCGGTCTCCTAGAGAGGAGGTAGTATCGCCAAACATCCGCCGGGATACCAGTATCCTTGGCACTGGTACCGAAAACACCGATTCCTCTTGACTTGGAGAACTTACCCTTTTCGTAGTTGAGGTATTCGGTTGTTGAGATGGTGTTGAGCATGGTCCACTTGTCTCCTGTACCTAGCTGACTGGAGGGGAAGACGACGCTGTGGAAAGGAACATTGTCTTTACCCATGAACTGGTATAGTTTGACATGTTCTGGATTCCTCCACCATTTCTCCCACTCCTCTGTATATGTGGCTGTGATTGAGACGTATCCGATACAAGCATCGAACCACACATACATGACCTTATCTTCGTAGCCCTTCAGTGGCACTGGCGTACCCCACTTCAAATCTCGAGTAATACCTCGGGGCTTTAGGCCTTCATCTAGCCATGCCTGAGTAATATGAACACCGTTTGACGACCAACCCCCTTCTTTCGATGACTTCTTAAACCACTCGTTCTCCTGAGGTTGCAACTTATCCAAACAAAGGTAGACATGCTTTGTCTCACGGGGAACTGGAGTAGCTTTGTCCAGTTTACACTTTGGATTTATAAGCTCCAAAGGATCGAGCAAATGTCCACACTTATCACACTGATCTCCTCTTGCATCTGGGTACTGGCATAGGGGGCACTCTCCCTCCACGAACCTATCCGCCAAAAAGCTCTTGTGGGTCTCACAGTATGGTTGAATTGTAGTCTGCTCCTCCAAATACCCATTCTTATACAACTTGTTAAAGATATCCTGGGCAATATCGGTTTGCTGCTTCGTGGGAGTGCGGCCGAAATGGTCGAAGGAAATACGGAACCACTTGTACACCTCGGAATGCAATGCGTAATACTTGTCGCAAAGTTGCTGAGGAGTGAGGCCTTCCTCAATTGCCTTTGTCTCCGTGGCCGTACCGTATTCGTCTGTACCGCAGACGTAGAGAGTGTTGTAGCCTCGCGCGCGGGCATATCGAGCGAAGACATCGGCGGAGAGCACACCTGGTGGGATCATATGTTAGCACTTTGTTTCTATAACCATAAACAGTCCTCTTCCTTAATCTTCTTGGTAACAAAGAAAGGGTGAAGTACTTCCAACTACGTTGCCCAAATGTGGCACATTGTTGACATAAGGCAGAGCAGATGTAATGAGAATATTCCTCTCGCCCTCGACTGGCAATATCTTCTTGGTAGCCTGCTCGGAGGCCATATTGATTTTGAAGGTTGTCCGCGGTGAAGATCACGCAACGGGCTGTGATTGATTGTAGAAGACGAATTCGGGACGGGATAGCAGTGGGGCAGGCGGAGTCCGTTTAGAGGAGAGCTGCTTTATACAAAAGTACGAGGGCGGAGCGGGTGGCAGGCGCAGGAGACGGGGAGTAATCAACGTCGGAGTAAATGGTGAGTCAAGTCGTGTGCGGCGGCGGAGCTTTGGTGCAATCTCGAAACAGAACATCCGAACTGTCCAGTGGTGCCCCTCCATTGACGCCACCCCACCGTCACGTGCCGATAACCCTCCATTTTTCTCTTATCTCTCCTGTCATCACCTGGTTCCATGATCTTAACCATCCACTGTTCAACAACCCCGGAAGGAAGTCTCTAAAAATAAACACTATCTCTGCTCTCTCACACGACTGAGGGTAGATTTAAATCATCAGAGCAATCTGAGCGATTGGATCTCCAGTCTTTCACTTCATCAAGCAAAACCCACCCAAACCCAAAGACCAGACAAGACATTACAAAGCAAAAAAACAAAATGGAAGAAGACCCCTTCGACACCCTCCTCGACCTCGAGGACACCTACTACAAACAAGGCTACGAAGCCGGGATCGCCGACGGTGCCCACGCAGGCCGGATCGAAGGCCGAATCTTCGGGCTCGAAAAAGGGTTCGAGAAGTTCGCCGCCCTAGGAATGCTTCAAGGAAGAGCCACCATATGGACATCACGCCTACCCCAAAAGAGCGATTCAGAGACCCAGAGCGAGGAGAAAAACTCCCAAGGAAAAGAGAAGGGGGAGAATGGTCCTGAGGTTGAGGTTCATGGTCTTCCCCCTTTACCTAATAACCCCCGATTAGAAAAACATATCAGGACTCTGAATGCGTTGGTTGAGTTAGAGACTTTCTCCACTGAGAACACGGAAGATGCGGTCGCGGATTTTGATGACCGGTTTAAGCGGGCGGGTGCGAAGGTTAAGCTTATTGAGCGCATGGTTGGGGAAGTGGGTGTTGGGGCATTTGCTACGGAAGCGTCGTCGTCGTCGAATGGAGCGAAGAAAGTTAGCCAGAGGAATGTTAAGATGGAGGATAATATGGAGGATTTCGATGATAGGCGGGTTCTGTCTTATGAGGCTTCTTAAACGCGGTTTTGACCGTATCCTGTGCATTATGCTTCCAACGAATCCTCGTAATGAGCCTCCGACTCGGTTTCCCATGGGATCTTCCAACATCTCTACGAAGACTAGCACAGTTGGTGGTGCTAATTGTTGGCCTGATCTCATTTTACTGGCTACATTACATCCGGCCCCGGGATATTCTACACTGATGGTAGCGAGCGGGAGATGAAGAGACAATGCCGTTTCAAATAATTGAGCGCACAATATCCAATGTCTACCCCATCAACGACCAAGCCAAACCAGACGACAACATCCAGTCCTGGTTCGCTAGGCTCAAAGGGTTATATTCCTTCAGTATATTGTGCAGATATCAACCTAAGAAGATAGGAAGACGTGGTGCCAAAGAGTTGGAAGTTTAGAGTAGCTCAGATTAGAGGAAATAGTTGCTAAAATGAATATACAATTACATATGAACTCGTTTTTATTGGCGCACAACCTCCATAGCTTAATGCAGTGTATTCTTTTTCAACGTATAGAGCAGAGGTGGTCATGGATCACATACAACGAGCTGCTTAGTATACTACAGTACTAGGCTATTAGTTAAGTTACACTTTTGAAGAACGCATATATGGGTATACTGACTGTAGTCTAACTGGGGTATATCCCTTTTAATACAGTATCCAAAACCTATTCTTCTCAACTTAAAGCGGTATATCTGCTTCAATACATCAAGCAAAGTCCAATACTCTCCTCACTTAACGGTGTGTATTCCCTCAAACACACTATCCAAACCCTAATAGTCTCAACTCAAAGGCATATCCGCTTCAACACACCATCCGAAGCTCCATATTTCTCTCAACTCAAAGTATCATGTTCACCTTCAACATATACCTCAAAGCCCAACAGCCTCGACTTAAGCCGATACACATATGTTAAAGACTTTACCAGACTAACACCCATACAACATACGAAAAACACGAAATAATATCTAAGGCATTGTGATGGTTTGATTGAAGCTATATGCGCAATATCCTCCACCCCAAACCTTGGTATAACAGCAAGCATTAAACGCCACGCACCCGTGATGACCTCGCTTTTGCATTAAACATGATTAAGCCAAAGAAAACGTGTACTTAGATCCCCATTACCGCTTCCTAGTGCCTGGCCTAGGTTTGCACTCGTCTCCAATGATAGGGTGTAGTTTCAGCTTGATGGGATTCTGGGGGGTACTATGGGCGTACCCCTTGCTCCAGTCGTAACTAACTGCATATGCGAAGATGTTGCCATTATGATTGAAGGCAGTTGAAGTAATTGAGCCACCGACTTCGGGATACCCTTTAAGGCGGTGTTTAGCGTCCTTGTCCCAGAAGTGGAATGTGCCATCGCTACCCGCAGTGCTGAAAGTACCATGCACCGGGTGGAACGAAATGGCGTTGACGGAGTAGACCTTGGCAACGTCACGCTGTGTAGGGTCTTGCTGGCGGTGGCATTTGAAGGAGAAATTTGAACTACAAGGCTAGTGGTTAGCATATTAGCTCTGGGGATTGGACGACCTTTATACTTACCCAACGTCCTTATCCTCCACATACTGAATGGCACAGCGGCCCTCGATGCTACCTACAGCGAATCCAGTAGCATCGGTGAAGCAGCTTACAACACGCGTTTGCCATTTCAATGGACTAGTGATTGTCTTGTAGATTTCGTTGGGCTTCTGAAGGTTGATAACATGAATGTGGCGCTCTGCGGTCGCGATAACGAGGAGGTCGTTCTTAACATCCATCGAGTAGACCTGGTGCTTGAGATCCAATGTGCCTACGGGGGTGGGGTTCGAGAGGTCCCAGAATTTGACAGTCTTGTCCCAGGAACCGGTTGCAATGTAGTCTGCTCCATTCATCTGGAACCATTTAACACAGGAAATTGTGTCTCCGTGTTCTGCGACCTTCTGTGTCGGGAGATCAACACCACCATTTTGATGTTGCGCAAGGTTTAGCATGACAGCGGAGTTGTCACCGCCAGCTCCAATGACCCGGGTACCGTCCTGTTTATAAAAAGGTCAGCTCTGAAATGAAGCAAGGCTGTATTAAAGTAGATTGAAACAAAGGAAAGAGAGCATACCCTCGACCACGCGACGGCCAAAACAGGCTTCTGCATGGCGAATTTCCACTTTCCTGCAATCGCACCCGTAGAAGAGACCTCATAAACTCGAACATTTTGGTCCCATGAAGCTACCGCGAGAAAATCGTGTGTCGGAGAAAAAGCAATGCTTGATATGCTGTCGGTGGGCAGTTCGGCCTGAGCAACCTCGACGTCCTTGCTTGTATCGCCCTGGGTGCTGGTGGCAGCCGTGGTGGAGCTAGAAGCACCACCAAAAAGACCTGACATGGTTGTTGTTTAAGAGGTGTGGGTAGCTTTCTAGGTACGTAGCGCGGAAGATTCGAACTTGAACTCGAACACTTGGTATCGGTAGATGGGCGGATTGAGATGGTGGTAGTATGGGTTGAAGAGGCCGAGAAGGAGAGATGCAGAAGACAAAGAGATCTGCGGCAATGGAATGAAGAGGTCGTGCTTTAAAGCTCTTTGAAGCTCGGCGCGTTGAATAAAGATTCGCGCGAGGCAGTCACTGAGGCTGCTATTGTCGCCTAGCGCGTTTTCTGCCTAGTGCGGTCACCGGACGAACAATTCACCGCTCTTCCTTCAAAAATCTGCAAGAGCTCGCACCTCCGTTCTCTTTTCTTCTCCAAGTTCCTCGCTCGAAGAATCGCATTCGAAGCTCACACACGATGTCCATCCTCGGATAGGTCGTCTTTCACACAATGCTTTGGGAGAAAGTCCCCGGACACCCTGCTCTTGCAGGCATTCGCGCCAACGCGCCGCCATAGAAGCAACGCGGCTTCTCTCGCCTACTTTCCCTTTGACCTCACTCTCCGCACCGTCTGCACTTCATTCCGGACCGCATCTGACGTTCTTGTAATGGGATTGGCACCTGGATGACGATATGAGTCCGCTGTCCTTGATCGAGCTTACCGAAAATCGGGCTTCGGCTTGGAGTAGGTGTCTGAGTGCAGCGGCATTGGTTCCTTCGGGGAGGGCGAGCATGAGGGTCATTTCGTCGAGATCGATAGTTATGCGATTGCCCTTCCGCATGTCCTTTGGGTGTGTTGGAGGGGTAACTCGATGGGGCTTATTTTTGATGCGAGGAACTCCAAAAAATTTTCAGGATCTGTCTGGGTGATCTTCAAGAGCACGCCTCTGCTTGGTCGAACAAGCCAGATCCCATTCTTTTCACGTTCAGGTGATGATGACACAAATAGAGTCAAGCACTGAGGCTTCGGCCATTGCTGACACAAATTTGTTCTACGACGGTATCTGATGAACGAAAGAGAATAGTATATAGTAATCATCAATTCAATATGACATTTTGTCTGAACTCATGACCCCATCATCATTATGAATGTATGTGCTTGTTGTTACCATGTTGATTCTTTTTTCGCTTGGTAGTCTGTGACTATCTGGTATCAATGTTCTCTAAGACATGTTCAACGTGCCCCAATACGTCGAACCCCAAAGCCTAGTCCGTCTGATTTTGCTCCAACTCCAAAGAAATACCCTATTTAAAATAATGCAACCTTGTAAAACCAACACTGCTTTTATGAGACTACTGCTCGATTCTCCGTGCCTTCCTGCTTCATTCTCTTTGCATCCACCCCATTTGGTGCCCCCCCGTCCACCTGCTTATTGCTCACATCTGTCAATGGAGCCCTGTTGGTACTTTCCATGCCTCGCTTCATGCCTGCAGCCATACCGGGTGGCTTGTAGGCTCCACGGTTCGCTAGCGGGCTCTGAGCTGTCATAGGCATGCCGATCCTTCGATTGGTATCGTTTTGTGGATTAACAAAACTCGGTCGTGATGGTTGTTGAGGTGGGTTTACATGCTTGAGCTGTTCACCAGCGGGGCCAGATTGGCGGCTCACAGGCTTCGAGATTGAGTGGTCAATTCCACTTGTGCGCCTTATCGAAGGGCTCTCGGCTTTGGGATTGAATGCTGGGAGGTTACCAGGAAGTGCGTTCGTATCTGATTGCTGCATCAACTGAGCTGCCCTGGATGTGACAAATCCGACTGGTGGATCATGTGTAGGAGGTGGATCATGTGTAGGAGGTGGATTAGGTGGAGTTTGATTCCTTGGCAGATCACTTTTGTTCTCCGGCATTACATTGGTGTTTGGTCGTGGCCCTTGATTCAGTGGCTGGGGTTGTTGCGGTCCTCTATTTGGTGGGCGAGTATCGTTAGGCGGCATACGACCTTGTTGCATATTAGGCCGTGAATTGAAATTATTCTGGGGTGTTTGTGGACCACCACGAGATTGCATTGGCGGTCTTCCCTGGGGGCCGGGTGGTGGTGGCTGCATTTGTTGAGGCCCATTTGACATTTGCATTGGTGGCATGGAGTGTACTCGAGACATCGGTTGCCGCGTTGATGCGTTATTATTATGCTGGTTTCCCTGAGGGTTTTGCGGTTGCTGTGGGGGTTTGTTTTGTGGTTGCGGTGCACGAGGTGCGTCCGTGATTGATAAGGTGGTATGCTCGTCGAATGTGAACTCATCGCCGTGATTTTCTGTGATATCCACTCCATCGAATAGATTACCTCCAAATTCATCTTCCAATTCTATACCGGTCGACACTATGGACTGTTCAGTCTCTGTCCGCAACACTTTGTTCCCCATTTCAGGTTTGATTTCGGGCTCCTCTCTCTTCGGTGGGGCAAAGCCCGGGTGTCTATGTAACTTTTCGGCATCCCATTTCGAAGGTGGCATTTTCATGGACCCAACTTTCTTAAGGTAGTCCTTGTCGTAAAAGCAGTTACCTAGAACGTTACCAAAAGTTCGTAAGGCCCTCTTCAAGGCATCGGTCGCTGCCTCCTTCTTAGCCTTTTCGAAGGCCGCAGCCTTGCCTTTGCAGTTTTCGATGTGTCCATATCCAACATCCTAAACGCGATCAGCATGACAGGATAAAACGGGAAGAGGGGCTATGTACCTCGTGAAACGTGCCATCCTTCAACGTCACTCGTACAATGATGGAAATACCGAGGTTGACTTTTCCCGTGTTTGGATTCTCATCCACCTGTGTCGCGTAAGTTTGTGGAACAGGGCGGGACATCGCCTTAGCTTACAAAATCAACTTGCACCTGCTTTATCGAACTCGACCAGCCATTGAATCCAAACACCTCATTTGCTAAATTGATTGCTTTTTCAGCAGCAAGATATGCGACCTTGCTCTGACCGGCACCCGGCCTTGTAGACACATATTCCGGTCCAAGCTGCTTATTTAGACGGGCCTGTAGCGTCGCGATTTCTTGGGCTGTGTAGGCGTTTACGCGTGGCGCGGTGTCATCGAACGGGTTTTCGATATTCTTGTATTGATCGCCGTGACTATGAAGGATAAATTAGTTACAACAAAGGAGAAAATTTCGGTGTACTCACGCAGGCATTGTCGTCCACGTTGTGCGGGTGTTGGTATTTCGTGGTGGTGGTGGAGATGCGATGGGATGGGGTTGCCTTGGTCAATGACGCGCCCAATCTTAGGCTGACACGCGCGATCACGCAGCCCCTTTGTGATTAGTAACCACACATGCACGTGATCTTTGAATCGTAAGTAGTTTCGAATTGAATAAATAGGTTATTGTAGAAATTGTATTCATTTCTTTTCATCATGATGCTTTCAAAGTTGTCTCTCCCTAGTAGTATAGTCGTCGGCCCTTGGCAGGCCGAGTAGCTGCTCACTGAACTTGCCATCGAAGCTGGCTGTTTCCAACACCCTGAACTTCTATCTCATAGCAATACGAATGGAATTCAATATTTTCATGTTAGCGACACATTTATACATGTGACAGATTAATACGCATTTTAATATCTACCATCCTACGAAGAGTATCCTCAACTAAGGACTTGATGTACGCTCAAACACGCTCAAGCAGTATTCCTTGTTTTAGGACTGACAAAGGCCAAAATGCAGAATAGGTCTAGATATGCATTAAATACCCATTTCTTTCTAGATTAGTTAAAAACCAATATTTAATAATACAATTTGATGTTCAAATCATGATAGGTGCATCATATCTTACACAGCTAAGCGACAAAAGAAGATAGAACCCGCAAAAAACACTGCTACCTACACGGTATTAATTCAAATACCACAAACGCTACAACTTAGAGCCTATAATAATCATTAAACTCTATCTAATAATTCTTCATCAGACAAAAGCCATATCCCTCATTATCGATGCCACACCCAAATCACTCCCTATACAGCCGTGCAAATCCGCGCTCGCTCGCTCCCGCGCCGTTGGGTACCGCCAGAAAGGATCAACAACCCCGCATTACCAGCCCTACGAATATAAAAAAACAAACAGTCCGTGCTCATGTCAGACGTTCTCTAAAACCCCATCGCTTTAAAAATGAATTCACAGCGATGCTTCGGATATCTCACCGGTGTAGAAGTTGTGGTGCACCCCAAAGCTACCCTCTCCAGGCTCTATTTCTGGTTCGCGGGTTTCTGAGCTCGGGTATACATCGATGGGGCAGTTGCTATTACCGTCGTAGAAGGCAGTGCACTGTTTTTTTGTTATTGGAGGTCTTTGATAGATATGTTTATGTAGTATAGATAGGAAAAGATATGTAGATATTGTGATGCAAGTCGACTTGACGATTCTCGTACAATCGTGTGTGTAGAGGAATTGGTGCGTTTCGACCAGGGCATAGCAGTGACTCAAAGAGTATACTCGATTACCTTCCATATAGTTCATGACATCGCTGTTCCAAAGTTCTTCGCAGAAGCGAGCTAGCTGGAGGATATCCAACGTATCATTGCTTGAGTATATGCGTTGGAACATCGAGCCATACCTGCTGCCTCATCTCTAAGGCCTCTGACTCCTAAGCATTATCGTCTATGATCCGAGTAAACCATATGATATCTTGAACCAATAGATAGCCGTTAGCTGGATCTCTGATCCGGTCTATATCCTCCTGATCCAAGATTTCCACGGTTCCTCCTTCAGAAATCAATGTCCACGTGCTGGTTCAGAGCACCTGCTTCGCATAGCGGTACCAACGTTCATCGTCAGGAAGTCAGGAGCGGGAGTTTAAATACCTCTCTTTCCACCAGTTCTTCTCCTTCTCATCTTTCCCCCACCCATCCCCCCAACATAGTATGCTTTCACGCATCTTTTACACACAATCACATATCTTTCATCTCGACGACGACGGCTGAATCAATATGTCGTTTCCAGAAAAATTCAGGGAGATGCAGGGGAACTGGAGGCGCGGTTCAAATTCCAGCGATGAGACTGCTGCCACGGGCGCTTCAACTCCGCGCTCATCTTTCTCCACGCCCTCCCCTCCCCCCTCTCTCTCCTCTTCCTCTCCTCCACGATGGAGCACAAATTGGCGCTCATCTCCATCTACCTCTCCTCCAGCCGCCTCAGCACGTACTTCGGCTGGCAAGACCACCTCCCCGTCCCTCAAAAGGATCTACATGGTGGAGGATATCGTTCTTGGGCGCATCTACTGGCTGCCTAAGGAACATATCGTCAAGCCTGACTCGATCTTGAGGAAAAGCAACTTCCGAGTCGAGGCATACGGTCATCCAGTAGTGGCCGTACAAAAGGACATCCAAGCCATGACTGTGCGATTCATGACTTGCACGTCCTTTAACCACCGCTCTATCACCGAGAAGTGGTGTGGCAAGGATGCGGTGGAGATGCGGAAGGGGTGGTACCTCATCGAGCATCCGGGAGAGGTCGCCCACCAGGACACTTCCGTTTTGACGATGGCCGACAAGGATGATGCCGGCAACAAGATCGACAAGGTGTGGATGATGGATCGCACATACGTCAAGCACACCGAGTCGTTTGAGATCGAAGCAACTGAGCTTCAGGTTCTCAACGACGGCAAAAATCGAACGTTGAGCGATGCGGCTCTCAGGGTTCTTCAAGGTACCATCGTTTATCCTGAGGATACCCAGGAGAAAGGGCAATCATCCCCCAGGGAAAGGGCAATCATCCACTTTCACGACATCTGATGGTCTCATCCCATCTCATCTTTTTCTATATGGGCTTGGAGTTTGGATTCGTTCTGCATGGTGTTGGAGTTTTTGGTTTATTTCGCATCGTATTGGAGTTCAAGTTCATTTTGTATCGCATGATGTTGGAGTTTGGGTTTGTTTTATATCGCATGATGTTAATGTTAGCGTTGGTGTTCTGGTTTAGCAAAGCAATGATACCCATGCCTTGATGATGAATAAACATGTCTTGTTCTTATGCCTGGTGAAGTAGTATGCAGTGCTCAACACTAACTCTTAATCCCCACCTAGGCAGAGATCTATCCCACCTAATGTATAGATCCAGCCAAGGGATATATTCTTCAAACGCCATAGTGACGATACAAATAATCGATCTTCATCCGGTGTATAAAGTTGCATTTCAAGAGTTGTGAAGGTTCCAGCTCGCTCGTTCCAGCGCACTGCCATAAGCGGTATATTATACAGGTCAGGTTGTGGTTTCGGGTACCTCCTATGAGCGTGTCCCACGAGCGTCCATAATTAAAGCAGTGCTAGCCGTGTTAAAGCCTATGTCGACACATCACGCCTCGACTGCACATAGGCTCTCTGACGGCCAGCGCCTTGGCTGGATCGCTATATCGTGACTCGCCTGAAAGACCTCGACCTACTTAAGACCTGTAAATATCAGGAGCCTTGCCTACCACCAAGCTAGCGACATCGAAGGGATGTCCAGACACTTTTGAAATGAACCTTTATACATTGGATAAAGATCGATCTGTATCGTTATTCCGGTGTTTGAAGAATATGGCCCTTAGGTCTGGTGGGGTCGTGCTAGTGGATATTCATTTCAACCGAATACCAAAAGGTAAGTAATATCACATGCTCTTTCAATGGTCTTAAGATATATCATTATATCGTACTAGCAGTGAGATTTAGAAGAAATAGATATGAGAATGACAAGTGGAAATGACAACGAATGATAAGACCTTGGCTTGACAATATTGAGATGAAAAAAGAGACTTTGACTTGACAATACTGAAATGAAAAAAAGATGAGTGTGATAAGTTCACTGAAGTAGGAAAGAACTTACTAACTATTCTTTTATAAGAAAATTGACCATGACGTTTTTTATCCAGTCAAAGTGTGAAATTTAAATGTGAACGTATCCTTCGTTCTACACAGCGCATTCAGGCCTGAAAATCTTGAGTGCTTCGAAGCCCATCGCCGATAGCTGCAAAGCGTATTGTTGCTATTGTTGCCCGCCAAGCCCTGTATTGTATTATTCACTTACCTTCGTTGCCGTCCAACCAATAACTTGCTCAGAACCTCACTCAACCTGTCAAGTACTTATTTTCTTTCTGCTTGCCACCCGTCAAACAGCAACCCACCACTATTACCACACCCGCCATACCGCCCTACCAGCTTGGAGAACACCGCTCCTCCGCTGAATCTGCGCGTAGCCACTTCGCCCATTCTGTTTACTCACCAGGTTCGTATTTCCTTGCCCCTCATATTTCAAACTCTGCCTCTAGACAGGTGATGGACCCTTTGCGCAGCCCGACCCAACATGTGTTCCGTACTCTGTAACAAGGGCGCGAAGTCCAAAAGCTCATCGAACAGACCCCAATATCCCGTCGTATGAATGATTCCTTTTCTGGTGAAGCGTATTGTTGACAGCGATCTATAGTCTCTCCATAGCTTTTCACAGTGCGATCCGATGGCGACAACGCGTCGGACCTACGCCGGTAAGCACCTGTGAAGACGAAGGGTTTAGGATAGAACTAATATCGCGTGAAGATGTCCTTACTTCGTCCACGGCTCCCATCACCCGCCCCATCAGTGAATGGGTTCTACACATAGGCTACCTTCCAGCCAAAGACGAGATACCTTCGAGCTCAGTCATCCACAGCCAGCTAAAAGACCCGAAAGGTTACGCACACCCTGTTCTTGTCTACCATAGAGAAGGTGGCAATGCCTGGTTCTACCAGGTAACCACAACATCAGATAGATTTAACATGTCATTGAGAATCGGCTTCTCACAGAAGGAAGAGGGCCCATACGTCCTGAAGCTGGATCCAAGGTCCGCGGCATTGACCAGACCCTCATTCGTCAAGTTGGGTGAGCGGTTCCAAATCGAATCCTCTCATCTACTCCGATGGAAAGATGGTGAAGTCATTCTGGACATCGATGGCTTGAGCAAGATCAATGCCAAAGTCGCAGCTCTAGAGGCAGCACAGAATAGACCCGTTTACCGACCATTGTCTCGAAATCTCGACCGCGTCGCGCTAGGCACAATCCTCTATCTGCCAAACCGTCCTGAAGTTGGCACATCGGGTAGTCCCATTGTTGTGCTCGAAAAGAGAGACGGATATGTTCGATATTACAGAATCACCGCCTTCAGTGACTCTGCGCTGTGGCATGACAACCAAGGAAAAGGCCGAGAAGCCTGGCTAGCTCGTCGAACATGCGTCAAGATTGATACGGAGAGGGGATGGGATTCAGCTGATGGCACCTTGAGCGTCGTGATCAAAAACGGATATCCGGCGTTCAGAACCGACTCCTTCATACATGTCAGGGCCATCCAGAAATGGGTCCAATTATCAACTTGTGTATCCTGGTGCTGGCCTCCAATCGTCCTTACAGAAGACTCTGTGGAAGCATTGTTGACATATTGCCCGGAACATTTCAAGGGCTGTCCTGAAAGTTGCAAAGGTCCCAAGGAACGAGGCATTGGGAAAGGTTGGAACGGAAGGAAAAGCAACAACAAGGTATGTGCTCTTTTCTCCGCGAAGAGAAAAGTAAAAACCTGAAATAAACTAGCAGACATTTCCTCGAAAATACCAGAAAATTGTACAAAGATCAGTCTGGAGCAAGGTATGCTAAACAGTAAGATGATGGTGATGACCCAAAAGAGACTTTCGTTTTTGGCTTATGAAGATTTACTTAGTCTGGTGTGTGTATCATACCGGTACGGACACGGCAGCAGCCCTTGGCTCTCCTAAGGTTTGATATGTGAGCTTCCCTCGATGCCATTCAATGGTCATTCGTTGGTGAAGGTAAGTACTCTTCTATCAGCCCTGACTTCTACTAATCTGAAGGAGCGGTGCAATTGGTGATTTCGTTTGTTGGTTTGATGATGTTGGATGATATATCAATGCCGACGGGCATTAATCTTAGTAACGTAATATCCCCATGACTGTTGTAGAAGTAATACGTTTTCTTCTTAACCCCATATATTGATGTTTCTCTTAACAGCAGCATAATTCCTCTTCAGATGTCGAAGAAGGAACTCCATTTCTTGAATCCATAGTCTTTTCGATTAGATCATGAGGTTGAGTAGCGCAGAATGTCCTCCCCTTCTCCCATCAATATCCCGTAGAGTGCGAGTCGCTCTCGTGAACAGCTAATTTGGCCAGAAACCTATCAGAGACGTGGAAACAGCCAAAGGCATCCACGAGCTCTTTACCGCCCACGCCTGTAGCTGAATACAGGGGTGACCTTCAGGTATCCAGGATCAGTAGTGAGTAAGTAGACCTGAAGACTCTTCAGCTGGCGAGTCAATCCACAAATTCTCCTCCAATCTCTCGATCATATTCTTTCTTCAATCCATCTGACTGAGCTTGGTCCGTCTCTTGATCACTTTCTTTCTTCAGCCCGTCTAACTGAGAATAGTCCATCTCTTTCGCTTACCATATATCTCCCGCGAAGAAAAACAGCAAAAAGCACCACATAAGGAAATCCTCTAAGAAAGAATAGTGCAACGTCCAGATCCAGGAGATATCTCGGCAAATGATAGCACACCCACACCAGCGGCAAAAAAAGGCACCCAACCAAACCAACCTATTCATCAGGCAATCCACCTCTAATCCAGACGCCCCTAGCCCTCTCTAGAGCCCCCTAAGCGCCAAACAACCCAAACAGAGCGCACACTCCACTCCAACCCGCACCTCCGAAGCTTGCTGATCCTCAACGGTGGCGTGTCATTGCTTCATATCTCCCCTAGAACAACCGAAACAAGTACCTACACCTCTGGTTCCAGAATGCACCTGCTAACAAAATACCCTGTTAGACAGCCACCCGGAAATCGGGGATATCGAACCACCGACCGATGGAAGGAAGGTAGGAAGTGTGTGGCGAATTAATTATGGAAACTGAAGTGAGGCGGATTTTTGTGAGGGATGAGGAATGGATGGCGAGCATGGTTGTATGGTCAGCGGCAAATAATCTCAACGTGTGTGTTTGATGGAGGGAGGGGAGGGGACGGTTTCGGTTATGTCCCTGCTCCGTATCCTGTCCCGGGTAGCAGGCACGCAACTGCACGTTAGATGTGGGGTAGGCCTAGCCTTTCCATCAGGCTTCCAAGCATCACTCGGATTGTTGGGGAGCAATGCAATGAAACGGTATTGATTATCCTCAGATTGGACATGAAAGAGATCTGTGCATGCCCAGCAGGTGTCGTCTGCATGTTAACGCAACCCTAGTTCCTATCAAGCTAGCCCACGCATCCCAATGCACTGTCAGTCAGTCCCCGTTTGCGGATGCGTAATCGAATTGGGAATCGGGTTTGTTGGTTGAACTGGAACTACTTTTTACCATGCCAGGGCCTGGCTAGTGGGTTGGGGTTGGGGTTGCTTGGTGTTCTTATTACGAAAATAGCTGTATCACATTCTACCGTGTCTATACGACTTTCCTAGCGGTTTCTCCCGAGATGGGGGTGAGGTCTGAGTGGGTGTGTCGTGGCTACCAATCATTTGAACGGGATTCCAATATTCAAGGTTTCCCTCTTTGGACAAGACTTTTATACTGCTCCGATCGGAGGTACCAAGGTACTTGCAGGTATGTTGCGGTTCCGAAATTTTTGGTCTAGAGTGGTCAAGAAAAAACCAAGCGCATGCAAAATGTTTCAATTTCAAATTTCAAATAAGCACTCATTTTGTATGATCATGATCATGTCATTCATAATAAGCTAGAAAACAGAATATATACAGAATAATTTCCCGTGGAGACCCCCAATTCCTGATCCCGATATGACCCGATCCAATGGCATTTTTTTGGTAGAATATGCCATGAAGGTATCTCAAATGAAAACGCAAAAACGCCAACAGTAGGGAAATAATTTACCACCAGTCACCCTGGTCGTGCATGGCTGCTGCGACCTTCTTGAATCCGGCGACGTTGGCACCGGCAACGAGAGATGGGAATTCGCCCTCGTGGGGGGTGATGTATTCCTTGGCGGTCTCGAGGCAGTTGTCGAAGCATGCCTTCATGATGCCCTTGAGCTTGTCGTCGACCTCCTCGGCGGTCCACTTCAGGCGCTGAGAGTTCTGTGCCATTTCGAGACCGGAGACGGCGACACCACCTGCGTTGGCGGCCTTTCCTGGGGCGTACCAGATGGCATCAGCCTTCTTCTCCTTCCTGTGGCTCTCAAAGACCTCGATAGCCTCGAGAGTGCAGCCCATGTTGCTACCCTCAGCGATGAACTTGCAGCCAGCTGCGACGAGAGCCTCGGCCTCATCCTGGGAAACCTCGTTCTGGGTCGCTGAAGGGAGAGCGACGTCGACCTTGCCAACCTCCTTCCATGGGCGGGCACCGGGGATGTACTTGTGGGGGTGGTTCTCGAGGTCTGTGAGGTACTTGCGGTCAACCTTGAGAGCGGCGATTTGGTTAACGTGCTCGGGAGTGAAGCCGGTCTCGTCGGTGGCGATCAGGGAACCTTTGCTGTCGGAAAGAGAGACGACGGTGCCGCCAAGCTCAATGACCTTGAGGGCAGCATATTGGGCAACATTGCCAGCGCCGGAGATGGCAACTCGCTTGCCCGCGAAAGATTCCTTGCCACCGGAGGCATACTGAATCATGTGCTCAACGTACTAGGATCATTAGCTCCCGCTCATTTCTGGGCTCTTCCCAGGAATCTGTGTATACTCACGTAAACGAGACCGTAGCCAGTAGCTTCGGGGCGGATCAAGCTTCCACCCCATGATGCTCCTTTTCCGGTGAGAACACCCTCCCATCTGTTCCTCTCAGCCCGATAGGTTCCGAACAAGTAGCCAATTTCGCGGCCGGAAACTCCAATATCGCCAGCTGGCACATCAGTGTCGGCGCCAATGTGCTTGTTGAGCTCCCTCATGAAGGAAACGCAGAACTTGCGGATCTCGTTGTCAGTCTTGCCCTTGGGGTCGAAGTCGGAACCACCCTTGCCACCGCCCATGTTAACTAGATAATTTGTCAACCCTTGCATTCTCCGTGGCATTGTACTTGCGAGACTTACGGCCAGTAAGAGCGTTCTTGAAGATCTGCTCAAACCCCAAGAACTTCAAGATGGAGAGGTTCACAGAGGGGTGGAATCGGAGACCGCCCTTGTATGGGCCCAAAGCAGAGTTGAATTGCACACGGTATCCCCTGTTGATTTGGCATTCTCCCTTGTCGTTCTCCCAGACAACACGGAACTGGATGACACGTTCGGGGACGGAGGCAACCTCAAGAGCCTTCCTGTACTCTGGGTTCTTCTCGAAGAGGGTTGAGGCCTCGAGGGTGGAGACGAGCTCTAAGTGGTTGCGTTAACTCCAACATCATACAGTTGAGCGGTGGTATTGGAGTTGGAGAAGCCATATTGGGCTCAATTGGGGGAGGGGATGGTGCAATGGGCAAGTGAAGGGGGGGTTGAGCTCACCCTTCCTGGCCTGTTCAAATTCTGGTTCGTAGGTGGCCATTGTGATATAAAGACTTGCGGTTTTGGGTATCTAGGACTCAATTGGAAGCAGCAAGATAGTCTCTGGAGAATTGAGAGGTCTGAGGAGGGCAACACAGGCGGGAGGACAGGCAGTTAAATAGTGAAGGGGCGTCAGTGAGCGGGATGTGCTGCTCCGTCATGACTATGCTGAACAGAAAAGCAAAGCAAATGCGCGGGTGTAGCTCTACGGCCGGTCAACGTCACGGAGAGTCGGGCGAGACCGCGAACTCGAGTTGATCTTACAGCACCGTAATGCTGTGGTTGGCTCCCGCAGTTGGCCTGCTCCTGGTAGATCCTGAAGAGCGATGCCGCTCGTCGAAGAAGCTACCAATTTTCAAAATTATAGACATCTGGTAACACTGATAGATGATAAGGACTGCGCCGACGGCCAATCGGCGGGGGGCGTCGGGCGCTTCACGTGATGGTGGGAGCAGTGTTGCCAAATCTTTGGGGTCATATTTTGTCGCAAACGGCCGACTTTTACGTACAACGCCTCGACCACTCAGCACCGCGCCCTTTCCACTACTGACCCTTGTGCCCCTTCCACCCTCAGAGCTCTCTATGCGGGATGCGCGGCCCGTGCGTCTAGCCTCCTCCTGCCCTGCCACTGCTGCCACTGCTGCCATTCCCTTCCCTCTCCTGCCCCTCCTACCCTGTCCTTGCCGCCGCTGCCAGTGCCAGTGCCAGTGCCGCCTGCCCTCTGCCCTCTGCCCACCCAGCAGCCCGCCCGCCGCTCCTTCTCCGAGGAATTTTCTCATGCACCGTGCGCTGCTACCTGCTGCCTCCCTCCCTCGGCACGCTTGCTGCTGCAACTCGCGGCCGGCCTCCACGAACACCCTCACACAACCTCTCGCCAAATCGATTCTCTAACACTGTCCGCGCTGCCGGGTCGCAGCCCTGCAAGAAGCCACGCTTCTGGCTGCCTCCCCACATGCAAACACCACGAAACCCGCTCCCAATGTCCCCCACGGCCCGACTCGCGCCTCGACGCTGCCTGCTGCCCTCCGAATTACGGACAGTCGGTTGGGTCCCAGTCTGGAGGCAAATTCTCCGTTAGAAATACCATTATTGTCCCATCAACCCGTCTAGGGGAGATTGCGTGTGGGATTGATTGCTCTGCCGTGTTGAGGGGCACTCACCTGTCACCAGATACTCGTCCAGTCCATCCATTGTCTTCATGTCCGCTTCCTCAATGGAGAAACCACCCACCTCCGCATTCTCCACGATCCTGTTCTGCTTGACACTTTTAGGCAATGGCACGTAGCCGTGTTGCAAGCTCCATCGAACCAGCAGTTGACCCGGCGAACACGAGTATTTCTTGGACAATGACACTATGGTTGGGTGTTTCATGCGGAGCGCTCGAGCGAGCGGCGCATAGGCTTCGACGACAATGTTGTTGCTTTGACAGAAGCTGGTGATGTCAGTCCGAGTATTGAACGGATGGACCTCAATCTGGTTCACCGCGGGCATGATGCGGGGTTTCGAGGCGATCAGTTCCTCGAGCTGAAAAGGAAAAGCCCGTCAGCGTTCCGTGTAGATATTGTTTTGTCGCGATTGAGACGTACGTGCTTAACTCCATAATTACTGACTCCTCCAATCCTGATCTCTCCTTCATCGATCGCATCTTCCACTGCGCGCCAGCTCTCCAGCCTGGCCTTCTTTCCGCCATACGGCGAGTGCAGAAGGAACAAATCAATATATCCAAGACCGCATTCCTTCACGGAACGCTTGATCGACTTCCGAGCTGCATCATACGCCGTATTCGATGCGAGTTTGGACGTGAAGTGGATGTCCTCGCGCTTAAGGCCATCAGCATTGGCCTCGCTGCCGAGGAAATTGAGAATGGCTTGGCCAGACTCTCTCTCGTTGTGGTACATCTGCGCGGAATCAACCCTGGTGGAGATGGTTATCGTCGATAGCCTTGCATGAACCTGCATATACCTACCCCCGATAGCCAGCCTGCTAGAGTGAGATTCAAATCGCGATGCATTCAACTTGCAACGGAACATACCTCGAGGGCCCAGCGAACAGCTTGAGACGTCTCGTGACCACTTGTCAGGTACACACCGAGATGAATCTGCGGCATAGAGAGGCCATTTGACAGCTAGATACGGTCAATTGGGCGCGACCAGTGGCAACACAAACGATAAGACCTGCCTTGATGCGGGAAGCCAGCGAAAAGGGCTGAAGCGCCATCTTGCATGCAGCCAGAAATAGACAGATCAGATGGGCGATAATGCAACCAATTCGATAGATTGTGAGCGCAGAGCAGGGCGCGGTTCACCGTTCAGCAAAAAAAGGCACAATGAGGTGTTGACAGCCAAGTTGCACAGAGATCACGCACGACGGAAGGACTTGTTCGGAACACTCCACCCATGACGTGGTGCCGTTCGGTTCCGCAACAATGGGGGGTGGCATCACGAGCGGACAGGACGAGCGACCCAACGCAGTGGTTAGAGTGCAGAGAAGAGGCAAAAATGTCTTGCAGGCGGGAAGCCGACTAAGATACGCGGGCACGCGGATATCGGTTTTAAGAAAGCGTGTGTTATGGCTGTGCAACGTGCCCGTCTCCCATCATGTAACCTCAGCTGTGAGTGAGAAAACGACGGAACGCGTTTCAGCACCCCAAAAGCAAAAACGAGCGCGACTGTGGCTGAGGTGACGTATAGCCGCATCTAGTCCTGCCACTGGTTCTGGCCGGAGGACCTGTTGCGCTGCTGGCACGGGAGGTGATTGGCGCGAATGCTGAAGCCGTTTTTTCCTTCATGTCTTCGAGTGGTCGGCCTCGGGTGCTGGCGGGGCTCCCAGCGTCAAGCGCCGGGCGGGCGTGGCATCGCATGGTTCCAGGAGGGAGAGGAAGACGGCCTAGGTCTCTCTATTGTGCTATAACGGGGTAGAGAAAAGCGGCCCGTACGAAGCTATTTCTGCCCATTAAGAGCCAGGGCCCGAGAGGGGGAGGCAGAAGTGCAGCAGATGACAAAGTGCGCTCGTCCCTGACATTTCACAGTCGAGGCTGGGTCTTCGGCGCCCCCGGTTGCTCAGAGCGCGGTATCAAGCGAGGTACGCTTCCACCACGGCTTGGTCCCTGATCCCGGGGTAGGGTAAGTCATCCATCATCAATCCATCAGACATACGCACGGCGGACAAAATTCTTTTTTCGTGCCAGTGCAGGGCCGTGGTGGGGTCGACGTCTGGGAGGGGGAATGATGCACCCAGGCTGCGCGCCGCCGACAGCTGAAAGCGACACAGCCCGTCTGCTGCTGTCTGCTGTCTGCTGGGACGCCTGCTTCCAGATGGCTCAATTGGCGGGGATCGTTCACGTACTCCCCTAGCTATGTATGTAGGAGGACACTTGGGCAGAGAAGCAGGAGGAAGGACAGGGAGTAGGGGCTGCGAGACTGCTGGGCGGGCCTCGCAAGCCTCAGGCGGGCAAAAAAAGTACCCAACCAATGCAATGCACTAGGCTGCTGTTGAAGTCATGTTCCTCCCTCTCTCTCCCTCTCCCAACCGACCACTCTGCTCTGTTGTGACGGTCGGAGGCAGCCCCTCGGACGAACTGGGAACGAGGGCAACAAGTGCAAAGCCACAGTTCGGACGCCTCTCGACCAGCGCAAAGCGAATCCAGCGCCATTGGCCGTGGCCGTGGACCCCTAATCCAACCCCCCCATGTAGCGATCCAACCAGGGCGTGGCCGTCAGAGAGCCTATGTGCAGTCGAGGCGTGATGTGTCGACATGGGTGGTTCGAAATACACAGGGCTTCAACACGGCCAGCACGGCTTCAATAATGGACGCTCGTAGGAGGTGCCCGAAGCCACGGCCTGACCTGTTCAGTATGCCGCTTATGGAAGTGCTCTCGAGCGAATATAAACTCCGGCAGCACTCGCATCCAAGCCTGACAATTGCCTCACGGCTCACTAAGTTAGCTTCTGCTTTCGTCACCATTTTCACCTTTTTTCGTTCACGGTCCACTACACTGCACTACACGGCACAACTCCTGCCAACTGCTAACGCTTCGTCTCGGCCTCTAAAAAAGCCCTCGAGCGCCGGACCAACTCTGGCCGGTTCTTATGTAGGTTGTAGGTCTCTCCTCTCATGACAATTGTCATTTTCCGCCGCCCGACCTAGCTGATCTTCTCTTTTCGTTCCTGCATAAGTTTACATGCCATGTCTTTCTTTGCCGGTTTTCCCAACAACGGTTATCCCTCTTACCCATCCGGAGGAGGTCCTTTCACGGCAAGCAGCTCATCATCAGAAAGCTCAGCACGACCCGGCATGACAGGCGATCCCCAGTTCGACATCTTCGAGTGGCATCCCGCCTATCAGAGTTGCCAGCGCTTCTTCCTCGACCACGCCCAGCACGAACGGAGCGTACAGGCCGTCGCCGCGCTCGTCAACATCTCCCTCCCGTATCAATGGACGGCCAACCCTGTAGTCAGCTCTACCGGACAAGCTCCTCCTCACGCGGCCGGGCCCGCATCATATAATCTCCCCTGGCCTCGGCACGGACCAGTCACGTCGTCTCAACAGCAACCCTCACCCATGTGGGTGTCCTTGGTGCCTTATATTCGACGATTGATCATCACAGGTTTTGACAGAGAGGGAGTGCTTCATGGATTTTTCGGCGACGACTGGAGAAAGGGTATCGGGCCGGTGCAGGAATGCGAAAGGCGGAATTACCTCTTCGCGGCAAAGAGCGTGGGATGGGCCAAGGTCAAGCATCAATATGACATGTCTCCACACGAATCGGTACCATTCATCAGACCGCTCCAAAACGTGCAGCTGGCCGAGATAGAGGCTGCAGAAAAAACGTGGAGCCAGTGGCTTGCGATGGAGGATTGGATGGTGGGTCCTCGAGCACCAGAAATGGACGACGCAGCGCCAGAGGGTGTTGGTCGGAGTGGGCGTGACAGTTAAGCTTAAAGCATTTTTCGGGCAAAGGGGGGGATGTTGCACTTGAGTCTTGGAGTATGGCGCCGGATTTTGGGACTTGACTCGCTTGGACGTGCAGGCATGGGAAGCAAGGCGTTGGAAACATTGATAGGCATTTCAGGGCTATTGGGGGCATCCGGGACGGAACCTTCCTTTTTTTTATTATTATTATTTTTTGTTTTTGCCTGTTTGTTTATTGGATTGATTGTCAATTTAAGAAGATACACCAGATGGAATAAAGAGCCGTTCGCACGGGAATTAATAAATTGACGCTGACCATGTTGCTGGGGAGAGAGCAGGGTGAAGATGTTCGCCAATGTATACAAAAGGGCAATCATGCCCAGCCTTTAGATCTCCGCTAATTGGTCTGAGCGTGCCAGCCAGGCTTAGAAGTGGATTCAAGCTTCAAAAAGGTCAGCCTCACATCCATCCACACCACACCAGCGTCCCTGCTTTTCCCTTTCCCTTTGTTCGTCTGCTTGTCAACCCACTTACCTACCCTGCCCTTGCCCGCGATCGACTCCCGCGCGACCGTCGTCCCGCTGATTGCGCTGACCCTGATTTTCTTCGTATTCCTGCCCCTACTGGTGACATGCTTGCGCCTCAATAATCTACTAGTCCATCCACGCGCACTGGTGCACGGCACTTTCCACCCATCCATCGTCTTTGCATCATTTATTGTATGCACACCATGGACTCGGCCGTGCAGGAATGGTCGATCTTCTTGGACCGCTGCCTGGAGAAACGCGTCAAGGGTGATGTCTTCGAGTCGGCGACTGCACAGCTGTACAGCAGAGCCCCAATATCGGGGCGCAAACTAGCAGAGCTGCTCCTTCGTCCACGATCTGCTGCCGCACATAGCGTTGATCCTCGCATCATCATCTACCTGGAGCACCTGCTCGCGTCCAAAAGAATCGATGCTTCGGATGTCTTAATACCTGCTTTCAAGTATTCCAAGGACCGTCCTCCCAGACCGGAAGGCGAGGCACACGCGTCCAAGGATGATCGTTCACGGTGGCAGAACCCGCCAGAGCTGGAGGAGATCATCTTTCATCGTCTTCACAAGGCGTTCTCCACTGGTGAAAGACCCATAGAGGGAACAAGAGAAATCCAGAATACCCTGGCCATTGTTTCCCATTGGATGTCTGCCATGGTCACCGCCCATACGAGTGATTCAATGATTCAGGCCATGGCAGGAATCCAGCAGCACCCGCAGCAGCAATCTATCAATGTGAGGGAAGCTTTGGGGATGCTTGTTGTTGGCTTAATTGAGAACGTTAAAGTAATCGAAGGTTTGAATAGGGAGCCTCTCAAAGGTAGGTCGGGATGTGCCATCATGCTGCCCCCTTTCATCTTTCATTCCTTCATACGTCCAGTGGCTGTCATACATTTGATCCGTTTCTTACGTCTGGCTAGAACTTCGAAAAACTTTCGCCCAAGCTCTATCAAATTTCATACCGTTTTTATCCCAAACGTCCATGCAAATTTCTAACCGGCTCGAAATATCGCAAAAAGAACATGACCTTCACGATGCCTCCATGGCTAATCTGAATGGGGCTCCCGCCGAAGGAGGCCTTGATGTGTCAGCTGCCCTACAGGTAGACGCTGTCATGGACCTACCTGCCATCAATACCCGAGCTGGTCTCTATGTATTTATAAATTCCTTGGTATGTGCTCCTATCTAGTGGCCCCCTTATGTACTAACCTTAGCAGCTAGTTGCCCGTCCCCTTACTGATGATGTTACAATTATTAACTATTTACATTCGCGATACAAAGTAAGATACACCAACATATTGCGGAAACGAATGCTGACTTAGAAAGAACGATACCCAAAATAACCTCGCGACCGATTTGATCATAGCTGCATTTGATACACTGTCAAATGGAATGCATCGGAGTGAATCCTTTCAGACCCTGTCGTCCATGAAATCCTTTCTTGTCAACAAGATACCTACTTTACTCACTCAACTACAGCCTTCGATGTATCCATTAACTTCGGACATTTGTATTACTCAAGCTCTTTCTCATGTAGATCCAAATGCTTTCCCTTCCTTCTCCCAGGGCTTCGACATCACTGGTAGTAACAGTATAATCTCCGATGTCCGCCAGGACTTTCTCAATGCGTGTGCGTTGCACAACCTAATTCCAGCGAATATCATCGAGCGCTTGTTAGGCGAGACACCAATGCAGGGTCCGCCAGAAGTAAAGCACGTTAAAGCCGAGTTGCTGAAACAGTTCAAGGACAACTTTGAGAAAGCGAACATGGTCATTGATGAAGTGGAGAACCTTGATGGGAATGGAGGGGCTATCGTTGGCGCAATCACAGAGGTACAAACACCTAGACCCCACCATTTGATATTATACTAATCCAAATCCAGTTTATATCACATCTATGTGAGACACAGCTAACCATGTACCTCAAAACAATTTGTAATTCCCTATCCAAGAAGCCACAGACTATGGACGTTATGCTTCAATTTACCTCGCCTGCCAGCATCCTGAGACCACTATGCCAGTTTCTAGACGAGTGGAGGTACGATGGTGATCAAGGTATGTCAGATTCCACCGACTTAGAGAGAATAGACTAATGACTTGGCACAGGAGAATACCAGCCAATATACGACGAGTTCGGAGCAATACTTGTTCTGATATTGGCTTTCGTTCACCGGTATGATCTCTCACATCACGATCTTGGCATCAACCACGACTCCTTCGTGGCGCAAGTTCTAGAGCGAGGCCACAGAAGCCTAGCTCCAGATGAGTTGACTGAGGAGCAAAGCAAGCATCTTGGTCGGTGGCTTCAAGGCTTGTTCGGAGGTGCGGACGAAGGCATCGGTGACGAATTGATGTCTTCGTGCCGCCCTCAGGAGTTTTATCTATTGGTGCCGACACTTTTCGGACAAACCGTCTATGCATGTTCCGCCGGTGTACTCTCTTTTGACGTTATCAAAGGAGGTCTAGATTGTTAGTGTTCCTTAAATGCCTTGCTTTCGCCCTTAACTAATCGTATACAGATCTCCTTGAAACATTCTTACTGCCTTCATTAGTAGGCGCATTGACTTGGATGACGTCGCATGCTCTTAAGCAGACACATGATGACCTTAACGTCTTAATACAGATGTTTCATAAATTAATCCGACCGTCTTCGATATCCGGAGAAGCACAGACTATGCACGGAACTATTCTTTCGATTGTCTCAAGCCGATTAGAGAAAGCGTTCCATACAGTCCGTCGTCGCGAGCCGACCCGTAACGACATTGAACCACTCCTGGATGCCATCAAAAGCCACCTCAACTATGAGCGCTCTGTATACGCGTCGGTGGCAGAACTGGAGCATTGGACTAGCGCACCCGGTAATAATCTCCGTCTATCCATTCGTGGCAGTGTCCGGGACCTATCGATTTGGTCTTCGGCTGGTGCGCTTCAACTCAATCCGCCAAGCTACAACCACCGCCAACTCTATACTGCGATTAAACTTCTAGGCGCACATAAAACCCTTCGAGCTATAGTTGATGAGGTGAAAGCGCAGACTGAGACCGGAAATGGCGCTGTAGCACTAGACATAGGTACATCTCTTGTCTGTGCCCCTAGCACGGAGAACAGTCCACTGGCTGTAGAGTGGATAACGTCCTCGGTACAAGCACCAGTGCCTCCACGCACACGAATGAACCTAAGGGAAATGCTAAAGGTGGAGTTTGACGGAGCTGCCGGCCTTGTATCAACAGATCTTCTTGGCGCCGAAACAGTCGTCAGGCTTCATCGGCGAGTAGAAGCTCTACTTGCCGCCGTCAGCACAACTGTAGGATTACAACCGGGGAACCTCGGTCTCGATCCGAATGACGTAACCGGTATGGCTGTCGGAAATGCGATGCAAGATCTTGACATGACAGCGGTAAATGGCGCCGCGGCTGCAGCTGCAGCGGGAGTTACGGCTCCTGAGATAGACCAGCAAGCCTTACAACGGGAGTTGGAGTCGATGGGAGCTGGTGGTGCAGGTGCAGAATTGAATTTAGATAACTTGGGAGGAATTGGTGGTACTGGAACAGGCGATATGATGGATATAGACTTGGCCGCGAATGTGGACCTAGAATCTATCGGCATGGGGGATGATGATGGATGGGGTTTGGACTTTGATAATATGTAAAGAAGGCGTTGGATCATAACTAAGGAAGTTATACATCGGTACCAATAATTTTGAATTCAATAAAATCAACTCTTTTGGAGAAAGAAATGCCAACATAAACCAGATATCTTGCAATCTATATATCCATCACCCAAGTACACAAAATAGCCCCTCCATAACGCCCCACCCAATCAGCATCCCCCGCCGTGTAATCCCATATTTTGCGGGGTGGGGTAAGGTACCTTGCAGCAAACAAACGAATCCATCTCATTCATCCATCCATGTCAGCCAAAAAGGCCGAACGGAGATAACCTAATAACTAGATAAACGGAGTTTGTTTGTCCATCCACGGACGGACTAACTTCCATCTTACCTATATTTTCTTTTCAGTCAGGATCTGCTTTTCCTTTTCTTTGAACTCTGTGGCGAGTGGATAGTTCTACCACACTTACTTCTTCGACGGAATTGTAGAGTTGACTGGCAATAATAAGTACCCAGGAACTCCGAGCTCGAGTCAACATGCCATACGATCTCAAAGGCAGAAACGTCCTCATAACAGGAGGATCAAGGTAATCCCTCCTCTTCCCTCTCTCCCCATCATACCCCACCTAACACCCAAAAAACTCAGAGGCCTAGGCGCAACACTCTCCCACCACTTCGCCCGCGCGGGGTGCAACATAAGCATAAACTACCTAAACTCCGAATCCTCCGCTACGTCCCTCTGCGACGAGATCGTGCAGAAATATGGTGTGCGTGCTATGGTTACGCGGGGAGATGCGGGGGTGACGGGGGATTGTGCTAGGTGTGTGAGGGAGACGGTGGAGGGGTTTGGGGGGTTGGATGTTTTGGTTGGGAATGCGGTGAGTTTGGGTTTTATTTTATTTTATTTTGGGTTTTGTTTGGAGGGGGGAGGGGAGAGGGGGGTTTATGAGGGAGAGCGAGAGGGAATGATGAATGATTGCTGATTTGGTTTTAGGGCTGGACTAAATTTGAGAAGTTTGGGGATTTGGATGGGTTGACTGAGGAGGAATGGGATAAGGTATGTTCTCTTTTATTTATATCAACTACATTTCAAACCCCCTTTTTTTACATATTCTTAACTTTTGAATGTATAAATGCTATTCTAGAACTTCTGATCTAACAAGTTTTAGTGTTGGGCTACGAATGTTAAAGGCCCTCTTGCTCTCCTTAAAGCCGCTTTGCCGACTTTCAACGTCAACCCTGAAGGCGGTGTCTTCATCATTACGTCTTCGATAGCTGTAATATCTCCCCTTTTGACATCCTCGTATCTCCATTTTAATGAAAATACAGGGTGTATCGCAAGCGGGCTCATCAATGGCATACTCTGTAACCAAGGCCGCTCAGCTCCACCTCATGAAGTGTCTTGCTTCAACTCAGGGGCCAAAAGTCCGTATTAATGCCGTGTTGCCAGGATTGCTCTTGACGGAATGGGTACGTGAGCTTCAGGTCTTTCTCTGGATCTCTCTCTTCTAGATTAGTTTGAATAATATCCAAGCTAATGCTCGATATAGGGAAATAAATATGGTCCCGAGGCTATCCAGGGAATTAAAGAGAAGGCCGTGCTTAAGACTGAAACGGATCTGGATGACTGCGCGCAGGCATTCATTATGATTGCCCAGAATACGAGTTTGACGGGTCAGAAGATCCAAATTGGTGAGTTTCTGGTCCCCTTATACTCCTTAAGGTGTAACCGCTAATCGTTGAAGATGCCGGGCTCTGCATACAATCTCCTTGAGAAGAGAATTGGAGCCTCGGATATGCGGTAGGATGTTTGCTTGGTTTGTGAAATCGGGACGGGCAACTCGAAAGTGTAGAGGAAATTCAATCCTCTTCTCCTAATTCTTCGGTTTCATCCAATGCTTTGATTACCTCTTCCATCTCTTTTGGACTTGTGACTCCCCATACACCACCTCCCTTCACCTGACCTTTCATACCCACCTCTTTCCCTACTAGATTCCTGCCAACCTTGCCTGGCCCAATGCCTACCCATCTGCGTACCTTCTCTTCTTGATCAAGATATTTAACACTATCCCACCACCGAACAGTCTCGACACATTGCCGTGCTAATAAATCTTTTAGTTGGTCTTTACTTTGGAATGGTCGTCCGGTGACATTGGAAACGCAGGGCATTCGTCCAGGCCACGTTACAATATCTTCTCCATTTCGCATGGGTTGATATAGAAGTTTCTTAAGATTATCCTGCGCAGGTCGCATAAGTGGACTGTGAAATGGGGAATCGCTCTTCAACCTAACAGCACGAGGATCATGGCCCCCAAACTGCCGCAGATTTGTTAGGAGAGTATTTATCCGCTCAATACTCCCACTAAGCACAATCTGATTCTTGCTGTTGATATTGGCAATGAGGACCTGTTGGACTGGAGGCAAGCTTTGCGCGGAATCTGATTTGGAACCCGGAGATGATAGCTCGAGGAAGTCGTGTACGTCCGCAATGAGAGCATGCATCCGAGCTTCAGACTCACAGACCAGGGCAATCATGCCGAAATCTCCGCCTTCTTTCTCTCGAGCCTCTTTTGATAATCGAGCCATGACTTCTGCGCGCCGTCTCACTAATCTAAGCGCATTATAAAATGTGAGGTAACCCCCTGCTACCAGGGCAGCAAATTCTCCTAGCGAATGGCCCAACGTGATGTCTACTCTCTCTTCAGTCTTAAATCCGAACTCCTTCTCCATGATTCGAAGGATTAAGATCGACGTAGCCATGATGGCAGGTTGTGCATTCTCTGTCTGCGTGAGTCGTGCATTGGTGCCGGATTCGATGATCTGGGTTAAGGGTTGTTGGAGAATAGAGTCGATTTCTTCGAGGAAGGGCTTGGTGGTTTGCGGGAAGGCTTCGATCCAAGGTGATAGCATGCCGACTCGTTGAACGCCTTGGCCTAATGAATAGAATTAGCTTCATGATCTATAGCTAAATGGAAATGAAGTATATGAATGAAAAAAATCTTCAAGCCTACCCGGAAAAAACAAAGCTGTTCGGGGACGTTTAGAACGCGTCACCGTATGGCTCATCCATCGTCCGCAGTCCCGACACGCTCGCAAGGGGATTATAGAGCGCGGCAAGCTTGCGGTGAGCTGGGTAGCTCGTCTGGCCGTCTTCAGCATTGTGGGAATGCCCTAGAGTACAGTCGAGTGCATGAGATGCCGGGGGTGGGAGGTGGTTTGGAGGAGTCGTTCACTTGTTTTGCGCTGGGGCGGGGATGACCGGAGCTCTGAGCAATCGGCTACAGCACTTCCCTCGGTTACATCATCGCGTCCGTGCATGGATCGTGGGGGTTCTTTAGATCTCGCCCATCTGAGCGAACTCCTGTTCATCATCCTTTAATCTCTTCATTGCTATTGGACAATTGATGTTAGACGATAATTTTGGTCAATTCCATTTACTCTACTTGTGATATTACAGAACACATCATGCAATGGATGCGCTTTCTATCACTTTACAACTCAAGCAATAACGCTAAGAATTGTAGTTTCTATTAAGAGCTATACCTTTTCTGTAGATTAGTATTAGGAGCTATTATAACGAAGAAAGTATCATTGGTCTACTTCTCAATCCCCTTTAATATAAGCTTTCCCATGGATGATTTGCTCAATTCTTCTCGTAATTTATTTTCTAGTTCATGTCCACACGGAGTATGTTTTCCTTCATCTATAATCAACCGACAACCCATTTATCAAGGCACAATGGGGCAGATCTTAGAGTTCTCTATTGTTTCCCTCTAGTAACACGCACTGTGAGCCCGGATATAATTCTCCGGCATCCATGACCTTGATACTGAAACCATTAGATAGTTCGTAGTCTTTTATCCTTTCATCATTCAGAATCGGAGTAGAAGACTATCCGAACTTGACTTTTCTCGTCAATGATGGTAGGAATGAACCCGGTTGGGATTGTCAATAGAATTATGCTCATCAGACTCTCAAGCTCGCTAGAATCCGGTTAGGGATAACTTCGAATGTTCTCTTCCGCTCAATTTGTCTAGATGGGGAATATTTCGACTACTAATTTGGATTCAAAATCATGTAGGCATCTTGGAAAGGAAATTATACGCTTCTATTAATAAAGCCACGGAATGCTATAAGACATCTTCACCGTGAAGGTTCGAAAACGAGTATGTGGGAAACGACCATTCTAGGTACGTATTCAATTACAGTGTTTAGTGATATTTGCGTTTGAATTCAACATAAAACGAGATCGCTCCTATTAAGCCCTTCACTATTTACTCCCTGTTAAAAGGAGCCCTTTGACCTAGACCAATTCCTTACAGGCCTGAGATCTTCTGTCCGCGATTCTAGGGACAATCGAATACGTATAGAATTATTGGGGTAAAGGAAAACAACCATAGACATGGCCCAACAACATTTCTTGGTCGGCGCAGTAATGCATGAGCTCATTGCATGCCTATCAAGTTGACGGCCAATTAATTATCGCCAAGCAGAGATTCGGATAGTATTGTCAAAAGAACCCGAGTTCAATATGTCGCCGTTATACGCCACAGAGGGGTCGTGTTGGTTACCACTATTTCCTACTGCATATATTGTCCCTAACTTGGAGATACCCTTGGAAATTATTCAAGCCCCTGTCGGCGCATGCTATTCATCCAATTTAGAAGATGGAATATTACCAAGGGTTTCTTATCTATATCTGTTCCTATGCGGCGTCAAGAAGATCGCGTTTGCTGGTGGCTCAAGCCCTGAGGATCGTCTGTTAGTTTACAAAAATGCAAGAATGGTCTCATATTTTGGCTAATTCCTCAATATGCAGTCAGAGTAAGCCAAATCTCAGCGAATAGGACAGAGCCTGTGAGAGGCGAAATGGTAAATATTGGGACATCATTACCAAATTGGGTGTTTAGGGATCCTTTCACATCCCAAAGAGATGTTGGTTCGGTATGGTCGATGAGTTCTTGGCTTTTGCGAGCCCAGTGTTCCCGGCCAGTGCATTGCGGTGGTCAGGATCCATGCGGGCTTGCCGAACGAGAAAGAGTACTTGGTTGCGAGAGACCTGAGAATATTGTGCATTCTATGAGTCATATCTGCCTAACGAGGCAAATTCCACTCAGCCACGCCTCCTGTATTATACTTCAATTAATATCCATGGATCACGAGTAGAAGAAAGCCGCGCAGTCAACCTCGTGAACAATCTGTAAGCCATTAGTAAAAGCAATTACAATAGCCCACCACCAGTTGTTTATCTCATAGATAGTTCATGCAGGAACCCTCATTGTCAGGAGGTGAGCATGCTGGATTTTGGCCCCCTTTTAGTGGCATGCAAGTGCAAGATGGCCACGTTGGGACATGGGTGCGACGAGGCTAGCTCGGACAAGACGAGGGTGATTGGAGCTTGTGTCAACCTTGCTTGGATGAACTGCTGTTGTAATCCTGTAGGTGCATGACAACCGGTCAGTGAAAAGGAGGTGAATTATAACGTTATGGAAGGAATCGAGTTGATGTGTCGGCATGCCGATGCCGGAAGCGGCAACCGGCCCGAGACTGGTCGACCATACGACGAAAAGCAATCCCATGATACACGCTTTTGTCTCCAAACCTCGAACAAAGAATGCCATATAAGAATAAACGAATACCTAGATATGAGTTAGAAAATACGTCGATTTGATTGGGTTACCTGTGAAAATTGTAGGTTAAACACCAACTCATTGCATCGTGGCACAGGAATTTCGGGTGCATTATCAAGACCTCAATGGACCATTGATGTTTACAGATTTCGACGTATGTATCTGAAAGGAGATATCAATGGTCTTAGATGCTTATCATAGCAGCGTATTATGTGTAGGGATTGGCTTTATTGCTGTCAGTGTTGTGTATTCTTCTTACCTTGACTGCAGGGGTGCATCTCAGTGGAACGATCAGATGTAATGTACGTTCCGCGGAGCAAGCCCACTTGGCTCGAGCATCTTTAGGGTGCCGGAGGATTCTGTGGGGGAGGACAAGGTCATGGATGCTGTCGGTGGCATCATGAGCGCGGCGAGGGCGGCGGCGGCGTAGAGCGGCACAGCACATGTACTGCTTCTCGGACTCTTCAGGCGAGTAGTCCAGCGGGAGTTTCTCCATCTCTGTCTTCGAGTGCGTAGGCGGTGAAGAGTTAGCTGCTCATTTGACCAGTGACGTTTTATCCTATCGCGCAGCATCTTCTGCAACGAGCATGACAACCAACCAGTAAATCTGCCTTACCGGACAGGAATCACGTCGAAGGAGCAGCTACATACGCCGCTACAATAATGGACCCTCCACCCTATTTGTATAGGTACAGATGGGAGCTGGAGGTCGACCCGGCATTGAGGATTCGGCACGATTGCCGTGGTAATCGGATAATTATGGCGCAGGCTCTCCCAGCCAGCTGCACTTTCAGGGATCGCATTGTCCGCGGAAGGGAACGGTTCGGCTCGGTCCCAACGAGCGTTGTGGGAAACCAATGCTGTCGAAGCTGAGGAGGTCTGAAAAAAGGCCTCCAGAAATCTTGCTTGGAAGGCAACGAACAACAACACAAGCAAACGATAATTCGAGCGCAACGACCTGCAGGTGACTGACATAGCATCCAATCAAGATAGGGCGTAAGGCGTAGGAAGGCAGCTGGACAGATTAGCGTGGGGTTTCGGACAGCTTCTTGCAGCATGTCATCTGCATTATCCCTGGGCAGAGAATGGTAGATCTCTATACATTCACCCTACGGTGGTGGCGGCAAGCTTCTCATCCCAAAGACATCATTGCAATATGCCCCTGCCGCATACAATGAAAAAGATTGATTGTCGTCGGTCGGTCCTTGTGCATGAAACCCCCGGTTGACAAAGTTATTGTATGTTACCAACCCAACACGCTCGTTTTCGACAATATGTTTAGCCTAGACATGGCGCTTAGTTTTGGACAGCTCAGGAATCTGATCCCGGCTCCATCGAGCCTGCTTGGGAAATGTTTGCTGGGACGTTCCACGGCAGACGGATTGGGGCTTTGGAAGGAAGAAACGCGGCCAAGTGGAGGGAGGATGAGGGCAACATGCGCTGCTGTTGCCTCCTAACGAGATCTCCACAGAAAAAGTGGCATTGAAGGAATGATGTCCGAATTCAGATCTCAGAGCAGGCGGGTCCGAGCGGCCGGGGGGTGGAATGCTGGGCAAGGCCGCCGGATAGGCCATGTTTTGAGGGGCGCAATCGAGTCGAACAATTGAAACCAGGCGGCGGTCGGTTTTAGTCTAGTCGTGTGAGCTGCTTTCGGGACAGGGCCGTGAAACGCCTGGCGGCCCTCAGTGCCGTCCCAACGTCATTCCTCTTAGTCTGGTCGGCGCATCGCTGGCGGACAGCTCTGCCCTCGCCAGCGCCAACCCGGTTTCACAGAGGCTCCGGCATCACAGCGTAGCCGCGAAGGCGCGAAAGCTCGGCGCTAACGACAGGAAAGACCCTGAGAACCAACCAGGCGGGTTACGGAGCAGCAGCGGGGAGTTGCTGGCTCTGATGAAGCAGATGGCCGGCTGCGTTTGAGGCTCTGGGCTTGGACAGCAGCAGTGCAGCAGTGCAGCAGTGCAGCAGTGCAGCAGCAGCCGCACGGGCTCGGAGAACGGGCGTATTCGAGGACGGAGTAGTGCTGCTCTGGCGAGCCTGGCGCGGTTGACGCAAAAATAGTCGGGAAGACCTCGTCTCACAGGTGAGAGGGCGGAAGCAGGGCGAGACGACGAAGCAGCACTCTGCTCCCCCAGACCAATAGACAGCGAACAGAGGCACGAATCTTCAGGAGGCGCATCCAACCGTGCATCCATCCTGGCATTCTGGCATCCTGGCATCGCATGCCACAGCCCGCATGGCCGGCGGAGCTAGCCGCTTCTATGCTTCCCCTCGCTGCTGGTGGTTTGGTGGAGAAATCGTAGATGCTGCTCTTCACTCGTCCTGCCCTGGCACCTGGATATGCGTGCCGCTTGCACTCGCGCACACTGTTCGCGCGCTGGCGAAGCGGGCTTGACTCCGATGACCACTCCACGCTCCGGCAGCCATGGCATGGCATGGCCTGTTGTTGTCCCCGGCCCGCCCAGGCACGCACGCAGAGCAAAGAGAGATGAGCAGCTGCTAGTGCAGCCTCGAGGCGCCCCTCCTGGCTCCTGGCTGCTCTCCTGGCTCCCACCACAGCGGATGCCGTCGCGATTCGCAGCCGGTTGCAGGCCTGCAGTCGATGGCGTCCTGGGACGCAGAGCTCGCTGGCGACCGTCGGCGGCGGGACAGTGATCGCTTGCCACATGCGCCGCGGTGAGGATCGCAACGGCGGCGGCCCAGGACGGGCCCTGTCGAGATCATGTAGTTCGCAAGGTTCTCACGACCCT
>AJFL01000603.1:0-19694 GCA_000467735.1 Rhytidhysteron rufulum CBS 306.38 | reverse complement strand
CTGCGTCCCGCCAGTCCGCCGCCGCCGCCGCCCCCTGCCAACAGGACCAGCTCTCCAGACAGCCCAGGGAAACGAAAGCGCTCAAGCTCCGTCGAAGAGCTTTCGGATCGGTCGCAGGTTGCGGTCGACCATTTGCGGCGACGGACCAGTACGTACATGTCCATTGATAGAGACGACTCACCCAACGCGGCACCGCACGCTTTGTCCATGTCGGCAGAGCCACCCGCCCAGCCTACTTTCCCTTCGGCGGAGAGCGAGTCGGTCGACACGAGCTGGCAGCAGCCACGGGAGCGGCCAGAAACGACCATCAACACCCAGTTCACAGATATCTTGCGGGATTCGCGGCAGCCCCCTGAGGATCGAGCGAATACCAGCCCGAACACAGCCTCCACGAACACAGATCCCGCTACTATACAGAGTGCAGGTGAACCATCCAGCACAACTGAACTCACACGAGCCGGCGTGCAAGTAGATACGAAGAAAAGGAAAAGAGTGAGTTGTGTTGCTCCACGTCTGTAGTTCTCGCCTGCTGACTTGATACAGCAATTTGCGAATCGAACCAAGACGGGATGTCAAACGTGTCGAAGACGGAAGAAGAAGTGCGATGAAGGAAAACCAGAGTGTAAGTTCTCCTTTTCGCGTGAGAGATCTGGCTAGGGCACAACGGCAAGAAAGGAGTTACAACGGAATGCTCCAGATCACTAAAACGCTTCCAGGTAATAATTGCACTCGAGGAGGATTCATCTGCGAAGGATACACCAATAAGACGACATGGCCAAAACCGAGTTTTGCAAAAGGCCACGTTCCGTTGCAGGCTAAAGAACGTTTCCATACCGACCAACAGCTATATCACAGGTAAGCACACGGCTCCACTCTGCTGCTTTCCTTTGCCTTTTCTGACAGTATTTCATAAGTCATGGTCTTAGTCGCGATGCGTATTCGGACCCAAATGCACCTCATCTACTGAATGGTGACCGGAATCGTCCCATAGTGGTCGACGACCACGAGCGTCAGGCAACAAGGAACGCCTGGGGAAGCGGCTGGGGGGATCATGCACCCCGCCCTGCATACGTCCCTGAACATACTGCACCCCCTGATTATCCGCACTCGGCCGCCTTTCCCCCGCACCCTCGACCAGGTCCACCGAATGACTACGGAGATCGTTCCGGTCCCGGTCCAAGTCCGCTGGGCCAGCGGCAGCCCCTGTCTCACACCTACCACCAAAATAGCCAATCTCTAAATACTTCTCAGCCAGCAATGACAGCCCACCTCGCACTACAGCATCAACAAACTCTTCATCCACCTCAGTCTCTGCACCCGCCTCAAGCCCCACCTCCATCACATACTGCCGCTCCTCCTGTAGCTCCAAAACCACAGAAAACTGAAAAAGAGAAAATGTTGGGTGGCGAATATTATCTGCCTTTTAGTGAGCAACTAGTTGATGAACGCGAACAGTGTAAAGCTGCCTTATATCGTTTCAACAGTTCAAGTAACCCGGCCGTTGGAATCTCGCGAGAAGAACGAGCCAGACTTTTCCGTGCTATTCTTGAAGCTCCTTGGGCACGTCTCTCCCGTGCTTCTGACGGCCCCCAGCCAACTGGCAGCCTTGGTGTTGATGTCTGCGTGGATGCACCTTTCACTTGTCTATACGGATACAATATTCATGTTGGCGAGGCTGTCGTCATTGAATCGAATTGCACTATTCTAGATGCCGGCAGAATAACCATTGGCGCTTATACCCACATTGGCCCTAATGTTAGCATATTCGGCAACACTGCTTCGACTAATCCCGACAGTAGACAAGGAAGTCGTGGTACTGCTATTGCAAAAGAGGTACATATAGGGGAGAGAGTTCTAATCGGCGGGAATGTGACTCTCCTCCCTGGAGTCTCGATCGGAAAGGGCTCCACCATTGGTGCGGGCTCCGTAGTGACACGCGTAAGGCCTCTCGTTCATCATCTTACCGTTAATGTACTAACATGCATAATAGAGCGTCCCCAACTTCGTTGTCGCAGCCGGTAACCCATGCCGAGTCCTCCGTGGTATTTACAAAGACGATCGGGATCGTCGATAACAACAGTGGCATTTGCATTTCCCAGCATATCATTTCTACTTTGCATTCCTGGAGGTTTTCTTCTTTCGAAGGTGTTACTCCCCCTCCATATTTCCCTTCAACCTTTTCCCCCACATTCATGGCCCGACTCTCTGCATTGACTCCTGGCATGTAAGGCGTAGGATTTCTTTCATGTCGCTTCATTATCAATGGGTGGCTATTTGTATTATATATCAGTACATTGCTGGGTTGGAGCGATATCGACGCATCTCTGCTGCTAGTTTTAGCTGGCGGATTTGGCGATTGTATATATGATGTCACGACACTCTGTTGGATGAGGCTTTTTTATCCGAGTGTGGTATGACATGTTGTGTAGTATTGTGAACAAGACTTTATCTTTGTTGATATTGGAATATAAGGAAGACTGTTCAGTAATAAGCCATATAACTCTGCACTTGACCCGTAACTAGATAAACACTACACCTGTAAAAGAATTGATAGTCACTCATCATGAGCATTTGAGCTATATGTACCTAAGGATCTCTGTCAATTGAGTACCTATATCAAAAGAACCGACTTCTTGTTCTCTTCTTCTTTCCTCCCTTATTTATTTTATCCCACATGAATATTCACGGATCACCCTCACCTACCCATGTAAATACTTAACCACCTTGTTAACTTACCGGCAACTACCGTTCATTCTCTCATCGTCTAAAATACTTATCCGCTAATATAGAATCGCTGTGTTAGGATTCACGGCCGAGTTGTTTTGGGGATGCTTGGAGTGGAATGTAAATGGGTGGGTGGAGTTGAGGACCATTATTAATGGTTTTTTGTACTGAAGGTCAAGATGAAAAGAGATTAGCTATGTGGGGTGAGAATAGATTTTGATCTTTATTGTGGTCGCTTTAGTATGAGAGAGGTCTTAAGAAGCAGTGTGTTTGAAAGCTTAAGTCTCCTAGCTTAGTTTTAATGTTCCTATGCGGAAGAGATCCGGTTTAGTAAGCCCCCTAACTCACTCATATATCAAAGTACGAAAGACCGTTGATAGAGCAAAAGAAAATAGGCATTGCGTCGAGGAATAGATATTCAAGAGGTATTTGTTACAAAGTCTAGATGATACATATCTTTCACCACGTATTTTTTTCCTCCATGCAAATGTAACTAGACGCCTATACATGGTCATCTGTCGTAATATACATCATCTCCCAGAAAGCATATTTATTTAATTTAAGCAGCAGCAGCAGCAGCAGCAGAATTTCGCGTGGGCACCGTTGATGCTCCGGTGTTTGTGGTTAGTGGTACATCGATGTTCGGCCATGGTTTACCGAGAGCATCGGAGAGCTTGACTATGCTGTTGTTGGGGCCGGGTACACATCCTGTTGGTTTTGTTAGTTTAGATGCTTGCTTTTTTAAAATTTGGATTTAGTGGCTTAAGCATACCGCTTACGACGACAAGACCATTGTCCTCGTCTACCTGTAGAACCTTGAGGTTCTTGACAGTCACTTGTTCCCCACCCATGTTTCCAGGCATTCGCTTTCCAGGCAACACTCTCGAACCGCTACCTTGTCCACCACCAGCCGAACCCATAGTCCTGTGTGTAAGAGACTGACCGTGTGAAGCAGGTTGACCACTGAAGCCGTGACGTTTCATACCCTAAAGGAATCCCACATTAGCACCAATATACATCCAAAACCAAGCGCAATAGAGAAAAGCCCAAACTTACACCTGCAAACCCTTTACCCTTTGAATCCGCCCTCACATCCAAAAACTGTCCCACCTGAAACCAATTCGCCCGGATATGTCCCCCTACCGGCGCACTCTCAACCCCCTTCCCGTCCCTCACCCTAAACTCTGCCAGAAACCTCTTCGGACTCACCCCCGCCGCGGCGAAATGTCCTAACATCGGCCGAGTTACATTTTGAGGAGTCTTATAACCTGCTCCCACTTGAACCGCCCAATACCCATGCACGTCCCGTGTCTTGTGTGCGACGATTTCGTTACGATCGAGTTGGAGAACCGTGCATGGGGTGCGAATGCCTGTTTTGGAGTCGAATAAGGCGGTCATGCCACGTTTGAGGGCAAGGGCGCCGGTGCGGAGGGGAATGGAATGTTTTTTTCGTTCGAAAGCTGCGGTGGAAGTACTTTCAAGGGGCTTTTTATTCGGGTGGTGATTGAATCGGGAGGGTTTCGGGGTGAAGGTTGATTTGATTGTTCGGCTAGTTGTTGGTTGGGTTGGATTGGGTAGGCGGATCACTGTTGTTGCGGGTCGGAGAGAGGTGCTGCTGGATGGAAGGAGGAAGGTAGGGGGCAGATGCCCCCAATTGATGCGGGCTTTGGGCGGCATGGCGTTGGAATGGGTTGGCGATGTGGAGGTGATGTTGCAGCAATCTTTTTTGGGATGGATTGCGGAGCGCGCTTATTGGGTTGCCAAGGCGCGTCTGGCGGGTAATGCACGTGCTTCATTGAGATGCACCACAACATGCATTATGAATATCTAAAAAATTATACAAAGATATCTTATATTTAGTTCATTCCGAAATCTTATTTCCCGAATTATCTATCCCTTTAAGCAATGCCTACAATCAGATTCATATCGCATTCTTATGCTTTTACGGAGTATATTTAGGTAACTCTTGTATATATCACGTGCATTAACTATAATTCAATGCTAAAACTAAATGTACATATTGTACAGATAGGATGAAGTCAAACTTTAGGAGAGTCTAGTCTTGAAAATATTTGTGACATACGTACTGGAAGTCTGGCTTGCATATGGATGTATATTTACGGTGACACGGTGCTTTAGCTCAAGATGTAGAAGGTGAAAGACTTTTAAAATGAGAAAAGCACAATTTCTTGTGAAGAGAAACATCGAAAGGTAGATTATATTTGGATTTGGATCAGTGTAGGAGTTGGAATGAACATATATATGAAGAAGTAAAGAGATCCGAAAACAATAGAACCTAGGCGAGCTTCTGCATATAAACTTTTGGTTACATATTTATTAAGGTTAGCTAACTTCTAAACTCAAACGTCCTTTTCGAGCCAAATTGACATTGAGAATCCTCTTTTGGAGCTGCCCATGATGCATGAGAATGACACTAAGCCGAGAAGTTCGTACAAGTAATTTATCACAATTCCGTATTCGTGTATACTTGAAAGGTGAGGAAGACGGAATATCGGCTATGGTGATGGTAACGATTTCAACCGATAACGGGCCCTATAACGAACCTTTGACGATTGTGATGACAAACTATAAGAGTAAATGATATGAACATTAGGTTTCAAAGTGCGTGGACTGAAGTTCCAAATTCATGGTTCTGTCGAATTTGGGGTTTAAATCGATGAGGGCACCTTGCCGCTGGTACGATTGACTCTTGATTTCTTCACGGACATATCGTTTCCGGTCCGAGATATGCTAGAGGGGCCTGTCTAAACGCGTCACTCCATCGTGTTGGTTCTGCACTTATGATGTTTTAACTTTCCTTCGAGATTGAACTCAGGGGTATGAAGATTTTCCGGCCATCTTGATTGAATTTTGCTCCTCTGGTGATCGATGAAGATATCAATTTGAATTTTTTTTATATTCAACGAACAGGGTTGTCCCGTAATATGAAGCTGGGGTGATCATAACGTGAGTTGCTGGACCCTGGCTGTAAGGTTACTTGTGGCTTGCCACAACGCCTCATGGTCCGTGATTCCACGTGGGATCGTGGGAGCCGAGAGCACGAGTAAAGTTCCGTCGGAGATTTCTCGTCGCAATTGCCGAATGCGTCAATGCGGGGTGTGGTGGTAGTACTATTGAATTGCGAATAGCAAGGTGAGTGATAGGTTGTGGCTGTTCTGAGTGCACACTATCTACCACCAAGACTGCAAAGTGGCACAGCTTACGATGATGGAAACTTCGGTCAGGTGTTCTAGTGGGTGTGATAGTATCAATTCTGAAAGACAGGCATCCCTTACTGTAAGTGTTTAGAACTCTGGTGCTAGTTGAAACCTGGTTGTCGGGTTGCGCTAGTGGTTTGCCTTTTACTTTGGTTCACTCTGATCTGTTTGTCTGCGCTATTCATCGATGAAAATTTAAATGAAAAGCTCATGACAATAAATCCACGGTGATGATGTGCTTGAAGTCCTCTCCCTGTGTTTTGCCCTGGAAAACGTTCATTGAGCGTCATAGGATAGGGGGTATTTGTGTAGACAGGATGGACCGCTGATTTACGGGCGTGACAAAGCGGGGTGCTGGAAATACCACAACAGAGTTTGAAGGAGCGGATTCGGCATCCGTGCTATCCGTATGAACGTAAGAATGCGTGCGCTCTCAGTCGATCTGAGGGGATTGAGTTTGCTGAACTGCTCTGAAGTTTACTTTAAGTTTTCGGTTACACGTGCTCTCGGATCATCAATCCCGTTTTCGGCTTGACGTGCTGCGACGCGCGAGAGCCAAGGACAACTGCCGTTCCCTGTTCGACCTGTGACCTGCGCGTTGTTTCATTGCCGTTATGAAGCCGAAACTTTGTTTGAGGTTCCTGACTCTTGGGTTAAGTTTTGCTGGCCCAGGGATGTTCTCAAGTGTGTATACTTAGGGTAAAGTTTACGTCAGGAGTGGCTCGCCTGTAAGTTTTAGGAGTCTCAGATTAGCAGAAAAAGCGAAAGCCTAAAAATGTGAAACTGCGGCAGTTGCTTTGCTCTCAAAGTTGGATCCTCATAACTCGTAACCTGCACCGTGTTTGCTTCCTAAACATGCGATTTTGTGGTCCTTAGGACATGTGCTGATTCAACATCCACTCTTCATGCAAGACTGACTAGTCTTGCGCAAATTCCTGAAACCTAGTCGACCGTGCAATATGGGACATATTGTACACTATCTGATACATCAATTCTATCATACATATATCAACAAGGAAGACGCTCCTTCCGGATTGGATGAGGCAGACAAGCGCCCTTAAAATCTATAGGTGAGGTTTACCGATGACTCCAGAGGAAATATTGAGCTGTGATTGAGGAATGTGATTAGCGCTCTGTTGCGGTGAGCTTGACTAAGTCGATTTCGGTTTCCTCTTTCCGATATTCCATCCCCAACGGCGCAGCGTGCTTACGACCTTTGGGGTAATCGCAGCAGTTATGGGCACGCGGATGAAAATGAAGGATTTGTGGATGGCATACGCTAGGGCTAGCTGGGTCCAAATCGCTGCGACAAGACTTGGTTAATCGACCTGGTTGAAATGTTACTGCTGAATTCCACTTACAGGCTGTGGAGCTCTTATTGTTAAGATCTGCCTCTTGGACTCCCCCGCTCCATCCCAGTTGTCCTTCCCGCGTAGTGGCTTCTACAACTCCCTCATCGGAAATTGACGCTTCCTCTACGTCTTTTTGTTTGCCCAAATTTGGGAACGGGATATGTACAACCTTCCAGAATGCCTCAATGACCAGGTGTTCATAGTGTCCTATTCTGTCTGTGCCGGCCATCCGTACGGCTAAGAAACAGAAGGGGAAATCGAGAGCTGTGAGAGCAAGGTAGACCCCCAGGGCCGACCAACCATACTCGCGGGATAATTTGCGTAGGCGTTGTGACAGCGTAAGGGTGGGCTCTGGACTACCGAGATGCGGTGTTGGATTCGGAGTGTTGTTAGAGGCCTTGGAGCTGTTGAAGCGCAGTGAGCGGAGACGGCGGAAGAAGAGAGAGCGCCCCTGCTGGGTCGCGCGGGATGCAAATCGACGTGCGGGGGTTTGGCATTGCTTTGAGAGGGGAAGCGTAGGGTTGTTGGCCGTGAAAAAAGTCCTCTGCGCTGGGTTTGCAAAGCGCTGTGCAGAATTCCTGAAGAGGACGTTGTGGAGCAGGGCGGAATCTGCCAACAGCCGAGCAGGCGTCATTGCAGAATGTCAGTTGCTGCTATGGCCGGTGGAAATGAGACGACCCTGGTGTCGGTTGCAGTGGTGCAGTACTTCGCAGATTACTGCATTATCCGATGGTTAGTTTCACGTCGCAGCGGGATTGCAGACTTGTCTCGTCAAGACATGACGCCCCAAAATTCTCGACGGGCAGGGGTCGGTCCGAAGCTCTTCCGACACAGACACCAACAAACACAGGCGGGACGCGGGACAGGACTGGTCACGCTCTCCTCTCACCAGGGACCGTCATCTCATCGCCTGCCTGACACTTGACTTTGCACACCACCTAGCTTTTGGCGATGCTCCCCTTTTGTCACTTTCTGCATGCGACCCCGACGGAACATGGAGCAAGAGCTCCTGTGCAGCAGCAACAGCAGCCTGCAGGCATCCCACGTTCGGCTACACCTGCACACACGTCCATACACGCTCGGCCTTGGCCCTTCACGTGGTTATCAGATCGTAACACCCGATGAGCCTCCGGGAATAAGCAAACCAGGTGCATGAATCCCTATATTATAGCATGTACTTTGTACGACTGTGTTCACCAATTCGACGGGCGCTATTGTCTCCAGTGTTGGAATCTTCATTTCTACTCGGTATCCGCGGCTTCTTGAAACTCCAGCGGATTTCACCTCTAGCCCGGAAGTGGTGCTTGCTGGATATTTTTTTTGGCGGAGTGCTTTCTGATGCAGATCTTAAATCTTGCTATGGGCTTGTTTAGAAGTGGATCTGACTTGACTTGCACCTTACTAGGCTCCATACCTATTATTCAGGCAGTAGCCAATCGTAATTTGGTCAAAAGCAAAGAGTACGGGCGCTGACAAGGCTCTGCCCACGTCTTCTCCACACTCTTGAGTAATATGTCGGCTACAGGATCGTGGGCATGTCATGCAACAGGGCACGCTTGGAGACGGCAGGAATGGGTACCCACCAAGTACAGAGCATGTACAGAAATCTTCCGCCTGCGGACCCAGCCATAGGTTTCCCATCAATCAATATGCAGAGTAGCCACGTTTGCATCACATCACAAAGCAAACCTGGATTTTGACAGGAGAGGGAATCCGGAACCCGCTTGGCGTGATCAGAAAGGGAGCTGTGTGGCTCAAGCGCCATGGCACTTCTTGATGTGCACATGGAAGCCCTTGACGAGACCGGTGGCACGTGTGGCATCATGCATGGAGCGTTTAAGATCAGAACGATCAGCGCCTCACTGCGATGTCAGGCCTATTATTATTGCTCGTAGGAATCTTACGATTTGGAAAGCTTCCGGCGGCTCTTAGCCCTCGCAGTCCTCCCGCACGTGCTTCCGCGCATGTAGCTAGCCGCTCTAGAAACGCAAATCATTCGTAGTCGCTGGCGAGGAATCGAGTCACGGCGGGAAGACGAGGGCGAAGGCGACGAGAGGCATTATAGCGCGCATGCCATTGCGCACGGCTTCTGGCTTGCGCAGGGACATCGAGACGTCCCAAGGTTGACGAGATTCGGGCGACCGCGCTGCTGGGCCGTCAGGTGCCGGCGAGCATGAATTGACGATGGCGGAGATGGCACTGGCAATTGCGAGCAATAAAGACCACGGTACAGAGGTGAGGCGGCAAGCCTGGCAATGCTGGCCCAGGGAAACCCTGATAACGACGTTGTCGGGGCGTGGTGCGGACACAGCCGGGCTTGCAGCTGTTTAGCACCTCTGATTAGCCTAATTCGACCATTGACAACCACCTGTGAAGCCTGTGAAGCCTGTGAAGCCTGTGACGCCCTTGTTTCCCTACCACCCTACCTACACCCCCAGGGCTCCTGGATCCCTCTCTGGGACAGCGTGCAGTGACGCATCGAAGCTTTCCAGAGCGTCGAAACACCTGCCGCCTGCCATTTCCTCCCTTCTCTGGCATCCTTCTCCCCCTCGTTTGTATCGTCTGCCTCGCCGACCGCGCTCCTTTTGTTGATTTTACGCTTCCGCCGCTGCTTGCATCTGCCCAGCTCGGGCTGTGGACCTAGCTCCCGTGACGGCGTCTAGAAGGTTTGTCGAACAAACTTTCCTTGGATTCCCATAGCCCTGCAACGGCGGCAGTCGCATCGCCGCAGAGCCTTAGAGTGGAGCTGACGACGGGACGACGGCCATTATTCAACTCCCCAGCCTTATAGCGCCCGTCTTCGGTCGATGGCTGGAATGATTGGCCTGCCCCGTCGAAGGGCTACACTAAGGCGCTGCCCAACTCTTGGTCGCTCCAGCGTTCAAGCAGTGGCAGGCCAGGGCTCCTCCTCGACCGGAACAGCGTGGTGCATGTCGTATGGGCCCGGCTGACTCTTCTGATCTTTGCAGTGTATCCCTGAGCCTGCTTGGCGCTTTTTCGAGGCGTAGGCGTCGCTGTCGGAGCGTGCAGGGGCGTGTTGCAATCCGTCGCGTGTGGAGAGCGTGGGAATCTGTGAAAGATTTGTCCTTCACGTTTAGCGGGACGGATCACCCTTCCAAGGTTCGCTTCAACTTGACAGCTCCCAAAACGGCAACCTCCCGGAGCCAACGGTTTGAGAGTTTGAATTAGCTGGTATGTGGATTCCCTTTACGGCTTTTATTTGTGGGTATCAAGCAAGAGCCGTCCGATGCATGACTTCTGGTCCAACATGCTGCTATCTCCCCACGTGCTTTATCCCTATTCTGGCGCTTGATATATATACTTCTTCTCTCCTCCCTCAACCACTCTCTCCCGCTTGCACTGTGCATTCGACTCCTGTCAATCATTCTATCAACTTGTCTGTCTCTTTTCTCAAGACCTCCCGCCCTTCCCTTTCTAATCAATTGAGTCTTCCAATCTCTGTGATCATGGGTAACGGAGCAAATACAGACGGGTACGGCTACCTGACCATCCAACGAGCCCTCGACATCGCAAGGAATAGTGAAAGCGGCGTCGACCCGGTCATCACCAACTTCCTCGAAGCAGAGATACGAGGTGTCTGGGCAAGGCTGAACGCTCAGCCCAATACATACCTGCTCTCCAAAGACGAGTTTGCCATCTTCAACTACTATCAAGCTCGGTTCCAGTCACACGACGTGTATCGAAGAGCTATTCAACGCTACTGGGACAACTACCAAGGCTGAGAGTACCTCATTCATTCTGTCCCGGTTCCAAACTTGATTTTCAAAAAGGTAGATTCCCCGTCCAATGGATTGTGCTGTCTCTGAAGCTCACTGCAGTAGGCCTCTGGCTAACACGCGATATTCTAATTCCTTAAACGCTTCGATGCGTCAGTCGATATTTTCCCAGTTGAGCATTGGCGTTGGTGGTGTGGTGGGGACAGGGAAGTCCCCCTCTGATTGGGACCTGAGCTCTCGGGAACCCGCGGTCCTGGCCCATGACGAGGTTTTCACCAAGGTAATTGGGGATTCTTTCGGTTATGGTAATAATGCAGCAACGTGCATGGGTTACGAGAAAACACTTCGGCGTGTAAACGGTGGACATCGTCTTGGGACGATCGTATGCTATGTTCTAGCCCTAATCACACTTCCGCTCTGTATCCTCGCTTCTATAGTGGCACCGGCTTATTCACGCCTTTCGACTGCCCCGTTGCTCACCAGTCGTGCGCCCAATCAGTCTGCTTCGTTGCTTGAAGTCCTTGAAGTAGACCCCCCCGTGTTAACACCAAGGGGTGCAGCCTGCACGCAGACGTTGATGGTCCATTCGTTTGCTTTCAGTTACGGACAGCCATTCGTGGGTGAGTACCGAATCTCTGTTACTACCAACGCACATCAGCCCCCCCAGTGGTCGTATCAGCGATCGTTCCAATAGGAGCACGCAAATGCATATGCGAGGTTGATATCTCGTTCACGTCACGATCGCCCTAGCCTGCCTTAGCACACCGTGAAAACGTTGTTTGACTTGCCGTCGAGCGGCATAAGCATCGTCATCCTTGACTCCTCAAAGCAAGCCTTGCTGACATGGGCTTCCCAGGACAATACACCCCTCCTTCATGCGAGTTCAACCGTGTGACCTTCAACTTCACCGTCACTTCGGCCGGCCGGCAATTCGACAGGCTCGCTCTTATGTTTTTTAATGACACGGAAATTTGGCGCACTTCTACGGCTGAACCAACCCAAACGGGCATTTATTGGACATACATCAAGGACATGAGCAATTTTCTCGCCCTTTTCAAAGAACCACAGAAAATCATCTTCGATCTTGGAAATCTGATCGACAATACATATACTGCGCCGTTCAACACAACCTTGACTGCGACATTCTTCAAAGAGGACTATGCATTCACACCGGCAGATGTCATCGTCCCTATTTCCGCAAGAAGGTCTGCGTCCAACAGTCCAAGTGCCTTTGTTGTGCCAGACCAGATCGCGTCCAACACGCTCACACTTCCCCGAAACGCAAAGAGGGCAGTCTTTTCCATCTCAGCCTGTGGGCAGGCAACAGAAGAATTCTGGTGGAGCAACGTTCTCACCTCCGATATCAACGTCTTCGGCAATTCGACAACCTTGTACGGCTTTTCCCCATATCGAGAGTTGCAGCTGTATATTGATGGTTCCCTCGCTGGCCTTTCCTGGCCATTTCCTGTCATATTCACTGGCGGAGTGGTGCCGGGGTTCTGGCGGCCTGTCGTAGGAATCGATGCCTACGATCTCCATGAGGATGAGATCGACATCTCTCCTTTTCTCCCTCTTCTGAGCGATGGAGAAGACCATACATTTGAGATACGTGTTGTCGGCATCGATGACGATGGTGAAGGTCATGGCACTCTGAGCCAAACTGTCGGATCAAACTGGGTTGTTACCGGGAAGGTCTTCCTGTGGCTCGACGTCGATGGTTCGGTCACTACCGGAAGCCTCGACCTCCGAGATGTCCCTGAACCTAGACTGACATTATCTTCGACCCATGGAGCTGCTGCACCGGGCAGGAGCAACGCAACCCTCAAGTATTCGGTCAACGTATACCGGACATTACAATTCAGTGGAACTGTTCAGACTTCAACTGGGTCTCGTATCGCGGCTTGGGGGCAGAATTTGACGTATAGTAATAGTGGGAGGTTTTCGGACGGAGGCAATGTTCAAACGACGAAACAAAACACCGATGCATTTGACGAATCTTCGGATGGCTATTCCAAGTCATACGCTTATCCTCTTACCGTATTTTCAGAATATCGGGAACTCGAAGGTGGTAACTACACAATTGGTGGAAAAATGGACCGAAGTAAAAATGTGTTGCGATTGGGAGCTCTTGCTTTTCCCTCTGAACTTGAGTCTTTCGATTTTAAACAGTCACCTCATTCTTCGTTGGCTGGTACAGCCTCCACCAACAGGCAGAATGGCACGGCAACATACCTTGCTGTGCCATCACAGTCCAAATCATACGGATCAGGTACTACAGAGCAGGACCTCCTGCTTGAAGGTATTCAAGGACCCAAAACAACGGGAACCACACGGCTTTATCACCGGCATATCCTTGCTTCCAATGGCACAGTATTGGAAGATGAAGAAACTTTCGGTGGTGGAACCTATCAAAAATTCCATATGTCTCAGCATGTTGACGCCCAGGATTTCGCCCAGGTAGGAATTAAAGTTGTGCTTGGGAGGGGGCCTTTCTAGAGAACGCTGCCAAATTCAGCCACGATTATTGATTTTCGTGACCCGAAGAGACGGAAATGTAGGTTCATAGGAGAGTATGGTACATACAGCTGGGATCTTTATTTTATTTCTATTCGCCGATTACCTTCCCTGTTTATTCCCGGCAACAATTCACCAATTTGTTAAACTTTCATTCTTATATGAAAGTGCTCCAAGTAGAATGAATGTAAACGCGGCCGAGCTCCCTAATCAGTGTCAAACTCTCAGATTGATTTCTAAGCTACGCCGTAAAGTCCTTGGTTGCATCGCGAGTCCAGATCGGTGTTAGCCCTTCTCCCAAAGGCCAGTCACAATGGTGTAGCATAACATAAACTAATGCTGCCAAATTGCAGGGCAGAGCCACTGACCATAAGCATAGGAAAGAATTCCCCGCCTAATGTTGACTCGCGACCACTCAGATCGACGCCTACCCGCCCGACACCTTGGCTTCATATCCCTCTCCCGTGTGCCAACATGGAGGCCGCGACAACCTCGCAGTCTGCTTGCAGGATCCTTCTGGCAATCGGTCAGCGCTTGGCTGGGGGTGAAGAGTGAGGACGGTCTCACGAAAGTTTATCGAGGACTAAGTTCGGTGATAATGCTGGATGGCTTCCCATGCACATGGACAGGGTGCGGTGCGGTGCGGTGCGGTGCGGTGCGGTTACCACAGGCCGCAGTCCCACATCGTATGCAAGTGTGCGGTTGACGGACAGATTCTCCGGTAGGACGATGACTCGTGGTCCTCCCTCGCCCAGGGCCCACCAAACATGTGCTTGTACATCCAGCCCGCTCAGTGTGCTCGTTGTCGCGTTGCAGGAGGCCGACGGGCGTGGGAGCGTGGCAGACAGAAGCTTCTGTGGCTTTGTTGTTCTCGATCTCGATGGAGCGAGGCCCCCTCTCTGCAGCCAGATACGGTAGCTGAGATTGTTCCTGGGGAACGGGCAGGCCCTCTGGGAGCTCTTTGGGGGCTCTTTGGGGGCTCTCTGGTCGGCGATCCCGCGTCCGCTTCCTTCGACCTGCAGCGCTCCTGTCGAAGGCAATCAATCGATCGTCGCGCGTTCCAGAAGTCCTGATAACTGACTGACAAATATGCCAATTAGCCGACCTTTACACAAGAAAACAGGAAACTCGTCCTACGCGGCCTTGGAAGAGGCCTCTGGAGAGACGATCGAGCGTGCTGCTGAACAAATGAGCCTTCACTTCTCTGCTGCCCCCCCCCACGGACGGGTGCCAATAACACTGCCTCTCCTCTTTGCTCTCTTGCTGCTGCTGCTGCTGCTGCTGCTCACCTACGCCTGGGGCTCGCTCGGGGGCATGCACACCGACCCTCCCCCATCCCATCCCCCAATACCACCACGACCAACTAAGACAGCACAATCTTCGCACCCGTCACCAGTGCTCCTATGGGAGAGCTCGCCCTCTGCACTTGACGGCTGCCCATTGGCCGCATGCAGCAGCTCGATAGACTTGCGAGGAGCCAGCACTGCCTCAGGTACACGTACGTAACAGACACGGAGTTCCCGAGCGGGCAGCGGGCAGCACTGATTGCTGCTTGCCTCCCGATTCCAATCAACACGGCCCGGACCCATGCCTGCCAACAGTCCCCTACAACAGTCTGAGACTGCTCTGTGCGAGAGTGTGGGGCTCCTCCACCTCGCGTTTCCATCGCCTGCAGCTTCCGCCAGCCTCACTCTGACCCGAGTAAGGGAGCGTGATTGATCGCACGGCGCGGCGGCGTGCGAGATAATCTCATCTCATCTATTGTTTACCGTGGCAGTGACTCACACCTGGAGATAGCCCAACCCGCCCTCAACCAAATCCACCAGACTGCCACGACCAAGCCTGGCCCAAGTCCCTGCGGCCACGACACCCCGCCAGCACGCGAGAAGCGGGAAGTGGGTAGCTTGCTTCACCGGTAGCAGGCAGAGAGCACGGAAAGAAGAAGCGGGCCTGCGTCGAACGAGCTTCCATCGCCTCTTCACGCCCTGGCTGCCCACAACTCATCCTCCAGTTTAGGGGGCCGTGCTGGCAGCATATACGCGCAAGGCTATATTATCCTTCCATAGCCCAGGCATATGGCGTGCAGCACAATTACAGCCTACGGACAATGCTCGGATATAGCTGGGCGTCGTTGCGGGCGACGACGCACGTGAAAGCTTCCCTCTTCAGCTGGATGACGACGGCAGTGCCGGGGGGTAATCGACGTCGCGGTGGCCACACTGGGTTAATCACCTTATAGGGCAATTGGCTCAAAACGGCGTCCAAGACGTCTCGTCGCTAGCTCCTTTCAACTTTTCCTCGGAAGGCATCGGACGCGGGCCTCTATAGGGGCTGATTGGCCAGTGACCGTGCCGTCGAATGCAAACATGGTATGATAAAACACCTGAAATCAAGCATACCAACGTCAGATTTACCAGCAAGCAGGAACATGATTCAATCTAGTCGCCACAAAGAGACAGAACGGGCGTGAACTGGATGACGAGATAGGAAAGTATTGACAAACTGTTATTATAAGGTCGAGCTGTTATAAAGCTGCCTCCTGCCAAATCGAGGCTTGCAACAACTTCTTTCGCAAGTGGATGCTGCACACAATACCAAAAAAAAAAATCATGGTAGTGATGGTACGAGGTACGAAAATAACGGACTTGTTCGCCTTCCCGACTGACCTAACCGTTATAGTCCAATGCCATCCGCCTCTTCTGCTATATTATCCGGAGGTTCTTTATTAGGATCGCCAGCAACACTCGAACGTTTCCAACAGCTGCCAATACTTGGACTCTTATAAAGTCTTGTTTGGGTTAGATGCGATAGTCGTAGGGAATTTCAATAGGCCAGTCGTGGTCGTCAACGAGGTCTCGAATGATTACAACCAAAGTACAAGACAGTTCGACTTCAGATGGGCATCCAAACGATGTTAGCCCTTACCTCGACGGCACGGGACAACTAGACAGGCATGTGCATGGACCACGAATGCTGCTTGTTTCTATCACGGCCTTGTCTCATTGCTAGACACTGTCTGTATAGTACACGATCATTCGGGCTTTGGTTGGAGCAGAGCACTTACCAGAACAATGGTTGGACTATTTATCGATACTGCCAAGCCCTATACGGTTGAGGCCATGGCTGTATGGACGCCAAGGCACGAAGGAATATCAAGACAATAACTCTTCGCCTGGATGGACGAGGCCTCCAACCCACGAGCGTTTCTCTATCCTCGCTCTATCTGGGTAGGTTCTTGAACAACCGCCGAAGGGGAAGAAAAGGAGGATAAGGGGAAGTGCGAGCCACGGGTAGCCAGTAGTGAAAGGGGACTTTTTTACTCGGTATGATACGGCCTAGCTTGATAGCGAGGCGGACAACCAACCAAATGCTGGGTAGCCAAATGCGTGCCCAAAGAGCGGGCAGCAACACCAATTGGTGCACGCCGCGACGGTCGCACGGCGTTGGCCGCAACCACGGCATCCGCTGCCATCTTTAAACTCTTATTTCAACGACAACTCGGTCGAGTCCCGTCCAGCACCCGTAGGCAGCGATGACGGCACTGATTCCCCGACACTCTCTCCGCGGCCCGGCGCCACGCCCATTGCTGCCCAGCGCGCCTGCTGATTCGCTCGCTGCAGGCCTGCCCAGGTGTCTTATGGATCGGTCGCCACAGCGGCAAGCGCCCGCGCATGGGGGGGAGGTCCCTGCAGAATAGGTGCCGATAGGGAGCTCGCGTGCCGTTCGTCGTTGCTCGCCATCGCCATGCAGCAGCGCCCTTCAGCGCCTTCCATTCGTGAACTGTGCCTGCCACCCTGCCCAACGCCAACCCCAGACCATCCCCAGGCCGTCGCATCATCGTGCAAGCACTGACTCACTAGCCAACAGCATGCCTTCCGTCTTCCCCGCCTGCAGTGATGTGCCTCCAACTCCAGCAGCCTCTTCATCCTCTTCTTCTTTTTCTCCATGTCCACCACCTCTGCGTGCCTGACCTGCCCTGCTTCACCAGAGGACGATCGGATTGTCAATGAAGCAGCATGCCCTTGCCGCCTCCGCCAAGGACCCCCACCGATGATGACAAGTATGCCGTCAGCGACGCAAGTAGCGGTGATCGGAATCTGATTCCCGCCCATCTCCCAAAGCCCGAGGTTGCGAAACCGGATCCCCAGGACCAGCTTCATCCTGCCTTCACTGGAGCTATCCGCGCGCCCTCGCCAGACAACCTGTCCATTCTGTCCATAGATGACTCCAATAACGTGAGGATTGGGCGGAGGCCTGATCATTTACCTGTGCCCGAGGGGAGAAGACATGCGTCGCGATCGCCGGTGGCTCGGCGAGGCCTGAAGGGCAAGGTTGAGGTATTGTGGTTGAAGAATAAGGGATTGGCATTGGTGATGATTGCACAGGTTTTCGGCACCCTGATGAATGTAACGACGAGATTGTTGGAGGTTGAAGGAAATCGAGGTACGTCAAAACTACGCTGGTGCCACTGCGCTATATATCCACATACTAATAATAAACTTCATCAATAGGCAAGGGTCTACATCCTTTCCAGGTATGGAATCGCCTCCTTCCCTTCCGCATAAGGTAGGGTATGTTTTGAAACGGTAACTTACACAATATAAAGATACTCTTTGCCCGAATGAGTATCACTGTGGTACTAGCCTCTCTCTATATGTGGCGCACAAAAACCGAACACTTCCCTCTGGGATTGAGAGAAGTAAGGCCTCTACTAGTAGCACGAGGATTAGGAGGTTTCTTCGGTGTGTTCGGCATGTACTGTAAGTCTATCTTCCAACTCGTTGAAATTTACAACAAAACAGCTGTACATCACATCCATACACGCCAAACTAACCCCATACACAGACTCCCTCCTCTACCTCCCCCTAGCCGATGCAACCGTCATTACCTTTCTTGCGCCCTCCTTGTCCTGCTGGGCCTGCAGCTACCTGATCAACGAACCCTTTACTCGCATGGAACAAATCGCAGCGTACATTTCCCTCTTCGGTGTCGTTTTAATTGCACGTCCAACCTCCCTTTTCACACGCTCTAGCTCTTCCGCACCACCCGCTAGTGGCACTAGCGACTTGGCTCCTGATGTCACTTCAAACGTCACTGAGCCCGTCCCACACAGCTTCGCCGCCGATTATGACGCCGTTACACCAGGGCAGAGGGCCGGTGCTGTGGGTATGGCGATGGTAGGCGTGTTCGGTGCTGTATGCGCGTTCACGACGTTAAGATGGATAGGAAAACGGGCGCACCCGCTCATCAGCGTGAATTACTTCGCTGCATGGTGCACAATCGTTAGTATCGTAATGATGTTAACCCTCCCAGGTGTCGGTTTCCTTCTCCCCAAAACAGCCAAAGAATGGTTCTATCTCATTTTCCTGGGTATCTGCGGATTCGTCATGCAATTCCTCCTAGCAGCTGGTCTCCAACATGAGAAATCCTCCCGCGCGACAAACATGGTATACACCCAAATGCTCTTCGCCCTCGCCTTCGACAAGTTAATCTGGGGAACTACCCCCGGTACCCTCTCCATCATCGGATCCACCCTCATCCTCGGTTCCGCTATCTACGTCGCTATGAGGAAAGGCGATTCTGGGAGTGGGAAAGGTGGAGTGGGTGGAGAGAACAGGGGACGAAGGGATAGAGATGGTGGCGGGAGAGAAGAGGAAAGGGTGGGGTTGATGAGCCCGGAGATTGTGGCTGAGGTTGCGGCGGAGGTGGGGGAACGAGAGGGGGTGCCGCTGAGGGAGTTAAGGGTTTAAAATGTGTGGGTTTTTTTTTTTCGTGATTTACGCATGGGAAATTTTCGGGCGTTCTCTTTTTTGTGGGTTGCATTGGAAAGCGGATTAGATGAGGTGATGAAGAGATGAGACGAAATGATGAAGCGATGAAAAAGTCATGTACGAGTTACGTCGTAGAAGAAATGAAATCATGGATATCAGTATCCATCATGCATACAGAAGATTTTAAATGGCAGACGTGGAAGAACACCTTTATTACGCAACCCACAACAGGTATGCAATGCATTAAGAGTGATAAGATTTCACTACTGATCATAACCCAATCTATAAGCTAATATTCCTATCCCAGAAATAATGGAGTGTAAAAATAAAGAGAAGAGGGGGAAAAAATGAAAAAAAAAAAAAAAAATTAGAAGAACC
>AJFL01000601.1:0-23911 GCA_000467735.1 Rhytidhysteron rufulum CBS 306.38 | reverse complement strand
ATCAGCCCCCCCTCACCAACCTACCCCAGGTATCTTCGGCAACGTCCTAATCCACCCGCACTTCCTCGAAACCTTCTCGCACCCCTCAGCAAACATCCAAGGCACAATGACAAGCATCTACAACATCGGCTGTTTCCTCGGATCCCTCTCAACACTGTATACAGGTGACAAGTTGGGGCGGCCTAGACAGATTTTAGTAGGTTCAACGGTTATTGCGGTCGGTGGTGTGGTGCAGGCGAGTAGTTATGGCGTTGCGCAGATGATGGTGGGGAGGGTTATTGCGGGGTTGGGGACTGGTATGGTGGGTTTATGGTTTTTCTTTTTTCATCTCCTTTCTGATTTTCATTTGTTGTCTTTTTTGGCTTGAAATAGGTTCCTTGAGTTGGATTGGGATTTTTGAGCATGTACTGACTGGGAATAGAATACAGCGACAGCGGGAGTGTGGCAGGCAGAAACGAGTAAAATGACGAGGAGGGGGAAATTGGTTATCATACAAATGGGTGAGTTTTGAGTTTCTTTCTATACTAAGACCCCTCTCCATTGCTTCATTCTCTTCATTTTTCTTGGGGAAACATGTTATCTCTTGCATGGGATATGGAAAACATAATTTCATCTTAAAAGGAGCAATAGTAGAGACTCTGCTAACAAGTATTGGGAAAACAGCAAACTGCATAACCGGCTTCTCAATCTCAAACTGGCTTACCTTAGGCTTCTCCTTCGCCCCCGGATCCGTCGCATGGAGATTCCCACTAGCTTTCCAAGTCTTCTTCACGCTGGCCATTTGGGTAATGTGCCCATTTCTCCCGGACTCACCGAGACTGCTCATTAGAAAAGGAAAATATGATGAAGCCTATGAGGTGATTGCTGCATTGGAGGGTAACGGTGCAACCAAGGATTCCCCATCTGTGCACGCCCAGTTCAATATTATCAAAGATATCCTGGATAAGGAGCATGTACATACCTATTCTTGGTGGCAGTTAATAAGTGGAAAGGGTCCATCGGGCGTCTTCAGGAGAATGATATTGGGTGCCTGGATGCAAGCTAGTAAGTGCATGGAGTACCGCATTTTGGAGCTCTTACTAACCATGCTTTCTTGCTAAGTGAATCAGATCTCCGGGATTAACGTCACGAGTTACTACATGTACGAAAATAGAACATACATGCTCGATGGCATTGCTAATAGTTTTTCAATAGGTCTTACATCTTCATTAACGCGCTTCACATCTCGGAACTCCTTAGCCGTATCCTTGCTGCCGCAGGAAGCGTCGACTATCTCGTTTTTGCCTGTCTCGCCTATTTTGTTATTGAAAGATACGGCCGGAGGAAAGTCATGATGTGTTCAAGTCTCGCATGTTCGACATGCTGGATCGTGATCGCCATCGCCCTAGGCCGTTCCGCGCACGGGGGAGACGAATACAAGCTGGGAATCGTTGCGGTCTCATTCTTCTTCGTGTTTTTCGCAAGCTTTGGAATGGGTGTGCTAGGTGTACCCTGGCTTTACCCCACAGAAATAAACGCTTTGGAAATGAGGACGAAAGGGGCGTCGTAAGTGAACGCCATTTCAATCAGACGATTCGACTGCTGACATTTTTGGAGGTTGGCCATGGCTACTAATTGGATCATGGTGTGTTGCCCTTGCTCCTGTATTCTATTCCTGAAATCGGAAACCTCGCCGTCTAATGGCCCCTCGAACGTATTGCTGACATGATTGCTAGAATTACATGGTCGTACAGGTGACGCTGCCAGGAATCGAGAATCTTGGTTGGAAGTTCTGGATTATTTGGGCAGTCATCTGTTTTGCTTTCATACCAATAACGTATTTCTTCTACCCCGAAACGGCCAATCGGACGCTCGAAGACATTGATAGATTCTTTGAATCTAAGCCTGGAATCTTCATTAACCGGAATAAGCTCGCCGTGCAGCTGGAGAGGCCGATGGAATACATTGAGCAGGACGAACGTATTGCAAGAGCAGAAGGGCAATTCGCGGCGAAGGTGAGACCGGAAAGTGTCGGCGTAGAACACGTGGAGACGAAAGAGGCCGTTGAGAAGGTATAAGCCCGACCAGCACAGCCGGATCTACCTTTGGATACGGCGACTCTTGTAGGGGGACAAGGCAAAAAAAGGCACGACGCAAGCACGAGATGGAATAAGACAGTTCAGTAGTGGTGGTGGGGGGGAATCCCTTGCTTTGACATGCCCGATTAGAAAAAGAAAGAAGGCTTGCTTCTAGAAGATAGCACGTGCCGCAACGAGATGAAATTAGACGTAGCACAAATAAGAGATGATCCGTTCCTTAGCTGCGGGAGGCTTCCGTTTGGGAAGTGAACGTTCGGGATGGCGTACACAACGGCTGCATCTACATCGATCAGGATGAACATGCTGTTTGCATGACCGCCGGCCGAGCGAGGCGAATAGAAGTAGAAGAAGGCATGACGGGTGGCTGAAATGCTGCCCATATCATCTCTCTACGGTCGAATAACGGTGGTTCTAGTTCTTTAGTACTTTATGCTTGGGGCCGGATGGAACCAAGGTCGTCGAGCCGTGAGCACCAAGCACGTATACATACGTACATACATACATACATGTCAAGGCGGAGATAGCGCAGCGGGCCGGCCAGGTTAGGTCAGGCCAGGCCCAGGATGATGAGATGCGTGGTGACAAATATACAAAAGGTATGGGGGGTGTTGCAATGAGACCTGAGGAGACGGCTATCATGCTGGCCTCCACTACTGTTTATGACGTTCCTGGGGCAGGCCAAACAGAGGAGCAACAATAGAGCAAAGAGCAGCACACCTACCAAGTTGCGGCCGGGGCGATCAAACGGCGGACGCGGTACTTGGGCCGCGTTAGTGTGTGCCTGGGCCGATGAATGTAGCACGCCGCCTGCCTTGACAGCTGTCAGATTCCTGTCCGTAGGGATCGCTAAGCCGAGCGCAAGAGGCGTCTGCTCTGGCACTCTGGCACTCTGGCACTCTGGCACACCCTGCAAGCGGTGAAGGGGGGATATGGCGAGGGCTGGCGAGGACAGGCGAGGGAGCAATCCTGGGAAGCCTGAAGAGAGACGCGATGGACGGCTTGCATACGGGGCCTTGGCCGTGTTTGCCTCACTGAACGGGACGCTCGAGGCCCCAGGCAGAGGCCCAAAGCAGCAGCGGGGGCATTCAAGACGGTGCGACCTCCGCGGTGGCGGGGGTGCGACAGCTAGGGCTGCTGCTACGCGGGCTGCACCGTGGTGTGGTTGTGCGGTGGTGGTGGTGTTGTTGTTGTTGCTGGTTGACGATGGCTGCGGCTGCAGTGAATGGTGGTGATTGATTGCTTCGATTGATGATGATGGTTAGGGTCGATACCTACTAGGTACTAGGTACCTAGTAGAGTGGCAGTAGTGGGATGCGGATGCGATGGTGCGGGCTCGCTTGCAGGCCCCTGCCGTTTTAGGTCTGAAACGGGACCCCATACATCCAACGTCGCGTACTGGCCAACCTCAACCTCCTCGACTCGCCCGCTGCTAAGCTCTTCCTCCCTCTACGCTCAATCGAGGTGATCGTGGCCAGGGACCTGCTGAAACCCCTTCGCGCAAAAGAGTTTCGGCTTGCCAGTAGGGCTGCCACCCAGTCTCCACCCAGGATCCTCCCGGCACAGCCCTCCCGAGGTAGATCAATGATCAGAGTTGCTTGTCCTCCGCTGCCCGCCCACCGTTGACGCTCCCCGTCGCCGTCCTATCCTCCCAGCACACCCCGAGAGACGGGCACAGCACTCCCGTGTGGCTTCACAGCTTTCAACGTGCAATGCGCCGGCGTATTGGCTAACTGGTGGGTGAGGTGTGCGTGCTCTCTGGATGCGTCGAGGCCGAGGAATCGAGCTGTGAGCGTGTGGTGTGTGTCTGTCTGTGTCTGTGTCTGTGTGTAGTAGAGGCCCGGCGCCCTGTAGCTATTCACCACACCCCAAACACGAACCATCAGGACCTTGCCCCATCCCCCTCAAACCCCTCTACCCCCCGTCATCTGCCTCCTTTGGGATGAACGCTTGCCCACCGCCTGTATCCGACCTGCTCCAAGCTGTCGTCGTTCCAGATTCTCTGCAGCCAAGGCGCGAGCTCAAACCAAGCGGCGCTCGTACAGGTTCGTGTGCGTCAATCCAGTTTCTACACAACATGTCATACTCTTCGCACTTCTTCGCCGTCTGTTCGGAAACCTCTCAAGCCGTGCCTTTCCCATATAGTCCTCCAGCTCCCTCGAGGCTGCCTCTTGCTCTTACTTTGGCCTCGTCACTCTTTAGGATCCACGCCCTGTTCTTTCACCCTTCACACATTCCTTATCTAATCCCTGTGGAGTGAGCTCCTCTTCTGCGCTGGCTGCGGCGAAGGAGTCTCTACTCCGTACATTCATTTGGAACCAGCAAACAAAAATACATCTCGAGAGAGTGTTTTTCTTTGTTCATACATTTCCTAACCAACCACCCCCACGACTTTGGAGTCGCACCGCGCTATCGACTAGTTACATTCTTTCTGCTGATAATCCAATCTGGTTCGACTTTGTAGGTGGCTCCTTCCCCGCGCCCATCTCCTCCCTTGCGTGGCCTCTCTCTCCAGCGGGGTCGCCGTCCAGCTCAGCTTGCGCCGGGTCATGCAGCTCTATTCCCGTCTAACTGTCGTGCGTGCAGATATCGTCTTGGAGACATTCGCTAGGGCAAGAAGTAAAAAACTAAATTTGGGCGAGGCTAAAGATGGAATTTAATGCAGTTCAACAGTAAGGCCTTTTGATATCATGATTTCTCACTGGTCTGGCGCGCTGATCATGTGGTATATAGATATCGTCCTTCTTCTAATAGATCTTTCACCATCACTCAGAACCCTCCATCTCGACATGCGGGGCAGATGATGTACCCTTATGGAAACCTGCCATTGCAACCGCAACAAACTCACACTCTTGCGCACCCAAGGGCCTCTCAACCGTACCACACTTGGGCTGTTCAAACCCCCCATCACAATCCCTACACCCAATTGCAAAAAAGCCATATCACCAGCAGCAATGAGGCATCCGCTCCGATCCAGGCAGTAGATAAGCCCGATGTGTCTACCGTCCCCGCCCCGAGCTTCTCGTCCGCATTGGACGTGCAACAGCCGCCTGGCCAGATCGATTTCTTCCAAGGAACCGTGATTGATACCAGTATGTTACCGACACCAAGTCACATGACGTGTACTAACAGCAATGCTAGGCCCATGGGGACAAAAGGTCTGCGAAGAACTTGAATCATTTCCTAGCATGGACCCAGATATTTCGGATTTTGGTCACGGATTGATGGGTCACGATGAGGATACCCCGATTATTGACTTGAGACAGTACAATAACAACTTGGAGCGAGACAACGATGCCTTGGCAAACTTTACCTCCGCCTCCAACAGACGCATGTCCGAGTCATCTTTCTCCATGTCTAGCACCGGCCTGCAAGAAGTTTCCACTTATGAGGATTTATCGGCTTCCGAGGCCGTTTCATCATACGCGTCAGACTGCGAGGCGTGGAACACCAACCTTGAACCGGCGCCAACCCTACTGTCTCCTCTGGCCTCACCGAGACGTACGCAGCATGAGTCTCTTGTCAGGGGTGGGAGTCGCTCTCGAGCCTCTCCTGCGCCACATAATAACATGCGATCATCGCCCTATACAATGGAAAGTAGCCGATTCAAGAGATGGTCAACTGGCCATGCGCCTACTTCAACTCCATCTGGTTCCCGTACGATCAGTCAAGTCTCAGACAGGTTTTCGACTTATGGACAACGGTTGAACCCTCATCATTCATTACCGGCGTATCCGAGCGGGTTGAGTAACTTCCAATTGCAGACGCAGAATGTGCTCTATTCTCAACCCCACCCTCTTCAGTCTTCTAACCCGGCACTTTTTGCCTCCCCGGACCAACCGTTCCATCTGGAAGTCCCCCGACCTCTGCCATCCCAAGGCCTTTTCCGTTTGCTGCAAAGCAACGCTGACCGACACAGTGGATGTTCGTCCCATTTCGCTGACCTCTCCGACCCTCCAGATTTGTACTCTTCCTTGCATGATGAGCCCTCTAACCCTCCAGAATCTGACATGAACCCGTCAGACCCCGACCTCGTCCCACACGAACAAGATCTTCGCTTTAGCGGTGACCTATACACTCCACGTTGGGTTCGAGGTCATGGTAACAAGCGAGAGGGTTGGTGCGGCCTCTGCAAGCCAGGCCGATGGCTTGTACTCAAAAATAGTGCATTTTGGTACGACAAGTCGTTCACTCACGGCGTCAGCGCTGCCACTGGTGCTGCATTCCAAGGACCTCAAGAAACACGACGTACAGAAGGCAACTTGGATGTGTGGGAAGGTCTTTGCGGTAGTTGCGGTGAATGGATAGCGCTAGTGAGTAGTAAGAAGAAGGGAACCACGTGGTTCCGACACGCCTACAAGGTATGACATGCACCACTATTTTGCGCCTCTGCAGAGCAAGAGTTAGGCTAACCCAACGGCAGTGTCACACGCACCCAAAGGTGAAAGACGGCCCCAAGCGCCGCCGTGAAACGTCTCATCAGGTGCGCGCACGTGCGGCGTCCTCGGCATCGGCAACCTCGTCCTCCTATCCCGTTAGCAAAGACCCGCAACCTCAGGACTCGACGTCAACGTCAGCGGTGAACCGCCAGGCGCATTCTGTGCCGCCTATGCCTGCGACGTCGTCCATGCCGCTGAACACGACATCGAACCAAGCAATGGCCTCGTTACCGACGACCGTTGAGCTAAAGCAAGAACCCGTCATGGGCATGTTCACCCAACCCTTGCATTCCATGTCGACGTTCGCGGGAACTAACCAGTCTCGTGGTCGGCAAGGCGACCAAAATGTCAGCGAACCCGAGCTCGTCGGGATCAGGACTTCTATGGCACCAATGAACTCATTGGCGGGAATGATATAAGGCGATTTGTATTCTGCTATTATTGGCTTTTTTGTTTTCTCGTTTGCTCCCCTTTTTCGAAAATTTATTGGTTTGTGTTCTTTTATTTGCCCTTGCTTGCACCTACCCCTTCACCTCATCCTATTTGCGTGATATTTATTCTTTCTTTCCCGTTTGGCGTTCGACCATAGAGGATCGGGCATTTGTCTTCATGTCGAGTACTTGTTATTGTATTTGTCTGCTTCTTCTTGTTTCTTGGCGGGCACTGAAATAAGCGCGCTTTCCTCCCCTCGCTTTGTTGAACACGGCATTGGTCTTTTGCATTTGATACCTGGTGGATCTGGGATGGGATTGGATGGGTTAAGATGGGTTAAGATGGATTATGGGCCCACGGTCGTCAACGACAACAATAAACCGAGGAATGCATGACGACGGGCAAGGAAGTAAAGGAAAGGAAAGGAAAAGAGAAGGATTGATTCCCTATTCACACATACTATTTCGGCTTCCCCCCTTCTTTTTTTATTTATTGCTTTCGCTTGTAGGTGGGGGAAGGTGAGGTGAGAGAAAGGGGGATCTTTTCATGTTGGGAGAGCCTGCCTTGCTTGATGAATGAGTGATATGACTCTCTTCTTCTTTTACCCTTTTATCTATACCAACATGTTTAGCGGGCTTGTGGTTTTTATTTGAATTATTTAGTTAGCATTAGGTAGATTTTATGTAGATAGAGCGATGTCATATGTTTTTGTTTTTGTTTTTGTTTTTTCGCCATAATAAGAAATCTTCTATTTCCGAAACTGGCGATATCAATCCACCAACATACTCGCCATCTTTCTCCATCCTGAGCCCTCAAACTCCGCACTCCTCCACATCCCATCCCAATCTAACAACAAACCCACAACCAAGCCCAAAAACTCAGGTTCCATACACCCCTAGCCCCCCGCTACTCCCCTGCCTCCAGGCCCCCCAGTTCATAACATATCCGTCCTATCCACCCCCCTCCAGGACCATCCCTGAAACCAGTCGAAAACACCTCGCTACCGGACCCCGTCGTCGCAGTCTCTCCATGTATTAACAATCAACACATATGTATGTATAATCAAGCCTCAGACGCAAACGCCTCATTCCGCATCCTTTCGCCCCACTTACGCCCGCATCCGCATCCGTAGCTCTCTTTGCTCCCTGGCTAGTTTGGTCGTGGCGGAGCTTGGCGTGGTTGGGTTAGGGTGGGATTTGGGCTAGGTAGTGTAGGGGAGGGTGAAGTAGGAGGATGATATAGCTGGGTACGTATGTATGTGGTGTAGGTACATGGGAAAATGCACGGTGGTTATGCGAGGGAAATCATACCCCGCATATGGTTGATATGTGTATGCTTGGCTATGGGGTAATGGGATAAGAGATATTATGATCCGCAACGCCATTCATCCTGAGTATAATGTGTCGTCATAATGGTTGCGGGACCCTGAAAAGCGAAGCTTGGATACTTACTCCACAGAGAGGGGGAGTTACGGATGGATTCCCGTAACTAGAGGGGCTGTGATCGCTCGGATATTCAGTGGAGAAACGGCTCGAAAAAGGTATAGGAGGAGGCTGAACTCCTTTTTTTCGGTCAGGTTCGGGGTCTGAAATGACAATGGTGTTGTTGATTATGATTTGATACTGAATCCGGACATGGGATCGGGGGCGGGGTGTTGAAAAAAGGCAACCAATTCCGTCAATTGTAGTTGATACAAAGGGGCAGTTGGGAATAGCCAGGTGAAGCGAGTCGTGGTGTGGCTGTGATGAGCGGTGGGTCGTCTGAGACGTAGGGACCAGCTAGAATCATCGAACTGTTAGATTATACTTTTCTGGAACGGCGGGAGAAGAAAAATTGGAGACATTGACAAATTGCTTTTGTCCCATTTTATTTTTTTTCTCGGCTTGGATAAAAATGTGTATGCGCTGAGGTGCTAGTGTATCGAGGTTTGCTGGTTTCGGGGGCGAGAAAATGTTGGGGTTGCGTCGCTTGGTTGGTACCGGGTGTAAGGCATTTACTCCTCGCTCGTTCGACCCTTGATGCATGCTGAAAATCTTGCTTAATTTTTTGCTTGCATGTTATCGTGACTGAGATCTTAGATGCGGAGGTTTTGTGTTACCTTCTGGAACGTGGAGAGATTGGGATTGTAATTAGCCGAAAACGGTTAGTTGTATCATGGGCCGGGTAGATGCTGCTGCGAGAAGGTGTTATGCATCGTCTGGTGATGAATGCTACCTTTCCTATCAGAGTTTGGTGATGTTGGGGTGATGATGGTGTGGTGGTGGCGATGGAGAGTCGTACGAACTAGCATAGATGTCAACTCTACGTTCATGCCGTGACCTTTTGGGTAGTGAGGATGAATCTCTACTTAGCCGATATGTTTCTCTCGGGTTAGTTTGGCCTCATGCTACGTTGGATTGCTTACAAGGCAATGATATGAAATCCCACCGAGGAAACGAAGCTCTGGGCCTTGCGGATGCCTCAACGGCAATCCACTGAGCCGAACATCGCATCGATACTTAATCAGGTGGCGCTATCGTTGAATCAAGGGAAGGATTCGAGAGTTATGAGATCGTGTATGAATTAACTCCATGGAAGAACATCTCCGAGCCTACATAGCCTAATAAGAAATGAGACGACACTGAAGCTTTGTTGAGGAATGGGACAGAGGCAAATGATGAAGAGGTGATCGGTCGATTCAAGCCTTGGAGACCAATAAGAGAATATTATTCGAAGATAGGGTTAACTCAAGATGATCCCATCGAGCCAAACAGATGTTCGTTTGTATTGGTCGATGTTCGAGTAGCGGTAGAGTTTGAGTAACAAAATATAAAATAAACAATAGGCGAACCATCCTCAAAAATAGTGTTCCATTTCAGAGAAGAAACATATTTTGCGAGAGGAAGGGGACATATAGCGTTCATTGAGAGCAACACACTGTACTCCTTGAAGCTAGATAGAACTCTGGGTGACGAGTCAAACCCTCGCCGAGGAAGTAGTTGTAAATGTGGTAGGAAAACTACGAGCAGCCTTAGACGGAGCGATGATATATATGTTTTGGTAGCAACCAGCATAATGCTCATTTCCAGTACCGAGTACTGGTATATAGAGCCGTGACGAGCTTGGAGTTGTGTATACAGCCTAGAGTCGGGGCATTTTCATAACGACTGCAGTCGAAATGCGCATTGAGAGACATATGAATAAGATAATTTGATTGTGGAGATCCAACAGAAATCGAGAGCCTCAGTTATGGAGATCCATGAATAGTGAATGAGAGCAGCCATCACTGGCTTGATTTAAAAAGGTAATGAAGAACAAAAACCAAATGAAACAATTGAATTCGAACGAGAAGCGACTGAATACTAACCGTCAGTCTCTCTGATTGCATGCATATGTAAATATGTTCTATTATATCTGCGGCGTCATTTTAAAGTTTGCAGTGACAAGAGGACCGGACAGCTACGCTCCGTAATTGGCAGAAATTGGTATGTGACATGCCGCATCAAAAAGTAATGAGCAGGTATCATGCCCGATACCAACAACATCAAGCACAAGAAGGAAGAATCGCCAAAGAATAATGTGAAAGATGATGGTCGACGTTGAGATGGTCGATCGGAAAGAAGGGAGATGGCTGACATAATCCTTCCAGTGCCGGCCTAGCCCGAATCCCGAAAGTCTTGGCAAACTTCAATCTCTAGCAAGCGTCTCAAACCCACCTCCTTCACCCAAGAGCTCCATCACACCGCAACGACCTCCATCTCCCCACGGGCCTATCTCCACTCGTCAGTACAAGTCCAATTCTCCACGGGCTCAATTGTCGCGCCCAATTGACCGCTGTTGACTCCTTTGCGATCCCACAGAAAGCCCTCACCATGAACTCCACTCGTCTCTTCCGCCCGCTCGCAAGGGCTTTCCAGCGTCCCGCCATTCTCCGTCCATCGGCCATGGCGCGTCCTACCTTTGCCGCTACCCAGACCAAGACGAAGCAGATTGAGGCTTCCCCGGTTGAGCAACATAAGGGCATGGTAAGCTTTGTCTTGTTTTCTAGCACTCAGCAAGCTTCAATTCGAAAAGAACACCAAATCCACGAAAATAATAAATATTACCTGTTTGCATAAATATCAAAGAAAATTGAGACGGATTGGTTATTAAAATGTATGATTGCTAACACAATTGGGTTGAACAGCTCCTCCTCCGCTCCGGCATGCCCCAGCTCGTTCCCTTCTTCATGGTTAACGAGACCATCTTCGCTTTCGTCCTCATCCCCACGCTCATCTACGTTATGTCTAAGTACATCCTTCCCCAGAGGGTCCGCATGATGGCTGCCAGGCTCTTCATCAGCAAGTTGTAAATTCGACCCGCGGGGAAATGCCAATGATGGAATTACTTGGTCCGCTGTACTAGTAGTGACAGGAGATTAGTAAAGACTTGCAAAAGAAATATATATCCTCTCTGGTGGTTGGTTTTGGAATATGTGAATTGTGTGAGATGATCATATGTGTGTAGCTGTTCGAGGATACAAGAAAGTTCTGTGAAATGCATTGGTTTACTAGGTTTGGATAATTTTCCTTTATTCCAAGCGTCATGGACAATCTATGTGTTATAAGGGTTGTACGGGAACATGGCAACTACAGCCACGCCATCAAAATTCCGTCAAAATTGCCATCACCAACCCATCCCTCTCCCACCTCCGCTCATATCTCCAAGGACAAATGGAATCACAATTTCCAGTCCAACACTACACGCTGATCACAATTCTTAAGGACATGACTTGATTATCATAACAAAATAACATTTCCTTAAAGTAATCATCAGCTCAAAAAAAACCTAAGAAATCCCCCACTTCTACACCAAACTCCCCAAGAAACCCAAACTTCTCAAACCACCCCTCCACCCCCCAAAAAAAGACACATAATCCAACAACAGTCTTCTCCAAAACCCCTACCCCCTCCCTTCAATCTCCAAAAGCTGCCTCCCCAACTCCAAAAACGTCTCCCTCTTCCCCGTCCACCTAATCCCGAGAACCCTCTCAATCCGTCCCGCATCAACCCGATAACACCCCTTCTCCAACATATCCTTTCCAGGCACCCCCCTCGGCGTCCTCCCCCTCAACTCCTCAATCCCCTCCCTCAAAATATCCGCAACCTCCTGACTAGTAACCGTCCCCGGGCTCGTCAAAAACCTCAAATTCCCCGCCTCCCTCACATCCATAGCCTTAACATGCGCAGTCGCCACATCCCTAACATCAACATAGACATGAACGCCTATGGGTTTGAGTTCAGAATCAGGTGTTAAGCCCTTCTTAATAAAGATATCGTAGATGCGAGAATTACTTTCGTTGAGATCCTGGATCGAATTTACCGAGTGAGCAAAAGGACCATATACCATCGGCGGGTTCAAAACAACAATATCCCATCCAGGCTTCTCACGCTCTAGAAACGCCCACGCGGCTTCCTCGGCGAATTTCTTAGAGGCTAGGTACGCGACGTCGGGGTCTGTAGATTTCGATGCCGTCTCATAAGTCACAGGATTCCAATCCTCCTCCGCATAAACCTTATCCGTTTCATCGACCTGACCAAAGGCACCAATAGCCGCAAATGAAGATGTCAAAATCACCCGTTTCACGCTCTGAGGCGCTACTCTTTGGATCCCGTTTAGGATTTCTGTCGTTCCTTTGATAGCGGGATCTAGGAAGTTGCTGGCGCCGTTTGCGGCTTTGTAGAGGTAGGGGCTTGCTGTGTGCATGACGATGTCGATTGGTGGAGTGGATTGCAGGGCTGTGTCGAAGGCTCCGGGGGAGGTGATGTCCGGGACTATGGCGAAGTTGAGGCGGGGACCTGCGTGGGGGAAGGTGGATTGCACGTCTTTGACTTTGGAGGGGGAGCGGACTACTGCGGTGATGGTGTGCGAGGCGGAGAGGAGTTGAGTTATTATGTGTGTAGCTATGAAGCCATTTGCACCTGTGAGGAGGATATGGTGGGTTGTCATTCTGAATTGACTTGTTTTGATACTCAAGTGAATATGTGAATGTTTTGAGGAGTTCAAAGTTAGTAAGTTGTAGAATTTAAAATGTGGATATCAGTTGTTCAACGGCATTTATATACTTTTTTCATTTCCCGTTTCCTATCTTGAGAGTATATGAGTACAGGCTGATAAGGTAATGCCTTGTCTATCTCATGTGCGTATATCCTGCTGATTGGCATATTTCCTATGCACATTGATTATTAACCCATCAGACCCCTAACGCCACAAGACCATTGTACACCCACCAAAACCTCTCCAATCCCCCACAAACCATCGATACAACAGCTATCCCCACGATCGCTGTTCACTCGCTTCGCCGAAATATGGCTGACTTATACTGCTGACATGTTCCCCCGCTCTGCGGCACGTCAGTTACAACAATGGCACAAGAATAGAACACAACTTAGTAACTGCAGCACCAAGAATTTTCTCTGCTGGCAGATTGGCTGGGCTAGGTTCCGAGCATGGTATGAGGTGCTCGAAACCCCCAAATTCAGCTCATAGGCGTCTCCGCCTCAGCCTAGGGCATCAAACGCATCCCCTCTCTGGGCCTCGTTTTCCAACGCCGACGAACTAGGATTGGTGAAAAGACCTTAGGGTACTAGGGATGTGCGGACAAATTCTCGCGGAGGCGGGACGCGGCTCTCTAATTTTCGCTTTCGGGATCTAATTATCCAAAAAGATATTGAAGCCCTACGTTAGGTGGTATTGATGTAGAAATCATCCTATAGACAAGGAATGATGCTTGCTCAAAGCCAACACCTGGCTCTGGGGTTGGCATGTTACACCCCCCTTTGGTAAAGATGTAGATTGTCGAAGGTGGGGTGAGAGCTAGTGGAGACAAACCCAAAGAATCTAGGCCATTCTAGGGAGGGGAATCAAGGGAGAATCCTCATAGGCTAGTCCTTCGGAACCAGATAGAGATTCATCCTCGTCGCTATCGTCGTCTCGCAGGAATATGTGCCCACTGCGGCCCTTGGAGGATTGGTTGTCTTGTCTATCCATTCATACTGCTCTGGTCTCACTACCCCTTCCAACTTTACCAATATTTCTAAGTATATGTGGTGTCACTGACTCGTTGTCCATACGCCCAGAAAAAGAGTGATGCTCATTGGCTATAACAGATGTTGGCTTATTCTGTGTGGGTGCCCGAGATCCTACACGTTAAGTCGAATTGGAAGAGTGAAGACCATTCGAGGTAGTGGATCAGAGGAGTTGAGGTTGCTGTTGAAGTTAGCGAGCCTTTCCTTATGAAGGTCTTCATATGGCGTTTGCGAGTAAATATATAGTGCTGGGGAATATAATAAGAGAGTACTTGGGGGAAACACCAAAGAAACAATAGGGAATGGCCTACGGTTAACATTAAATCAAGCAAACCAGAGACTCAGGTAGGCGAGCTCAAAACCGAGGTGATGGGTCGAGTTTCAAAGGGGAAATATGCTCACTGTCAAAGCACTAGTCAGGACGATCACCACATTCGCAAAGATAACATGTTATTAACAAGTTTGAATAGTTCCTTATGTTTTTTATTTGAGTATCATTGGCTTTGGTCTTTTGGCACGGGCGTGGCTCCTGTGGATATGTTAACACTAGTCAATGTAATGATGAGATGTAAAACTTACCCAGTACCCAACCAATACCACTAGCCAATCCTCCAGTGACAGCACTGGCTACCATGTCCCTTTTTCTGACCCGGCTACCATCTTCATCTTCATACAGACTTCCCCTGTCCGAGAAGTCCGATGATACTCGTTGACGGCTGACTTCGCTTTCTTTATTGCTTGCAATTGAAGCACTTCTACTTGCCGACCTCAAGGGGAAGGCACTCTTTGAGAAAGCTGCTGCCGCACCTCGGGCCACATCAAATAAGCCCATAGGTGCTTCTTCGACCGCACCTCTACCCACTTCACGTCGAGGTTGCAAGGCTATAGTCTCGGCGAATGCACCTGGAAGTTTCCGATCAGCTCGGTCATTGAAGCTCTGCTCGGCTTCAGCCTCATCAGTAAGGAGAGTCGCCATTTCTCCTTCACATTCCTGCCAGACAGCTAAAACTTCGGGTAGATGAGAAGGAGGTGCAAGGAGCAGGGCCTGTGAAAGCAATTCCATTCGCTGCTCTAACCTTCGTAAAACAGGGGGTGCAGAAGAACCCGCTGATGTTAAAGAGGAGGTCATGGGTGAGGATCGGTGTCGACCTGCTTCAAGTGCTACTCGCCACGATATGTCATCTTCATCATTGGCCTTTGGACGGGGAACGAAATAATGTGCCATAGAACGTCGTCTCGATGAGGTCGGAGTTGTTGGAGAAGCGTAGGCAGGGGTCGAAGGGAGTTTCATACGATTGACTACGTATGAATATGCGGTTTCGAAGTCATCCTCAGCTAGGGCAGCCTCTATAGCCATGCCTATTACGCGTCGCTCGGCAGTTATCTTTCGCTGTTCGATATCAGAAAATGATAACTGAGCTTTCTGTTCCTCATTTCCCTCAGTAAGCCCAGACGGTTCCGAAATAACAAGATTCTGGCCAATCGATATGAAATCGTCGAGATGAGTATAACTGCGGGGATTCTGATCCAATACTTTGGCAAGCAATGACAATGGGTCTGACTTGACTCGGATACTGACTGGTTTGAATGGTACGCCATGCTCTAAAGTAAGCGAATAAAAGGATAGGGCATGAGTGGCAGAGAGAAGGGCTTTGACTCGGTCAAAGGCTGTCGATGAAAGGAAGTATTGATCAAATGCTGCAATGATATCTGAAGCTCTTTTCATCCCTCCTCTGGTACGATTTCCATTGGTTGCATTGTCGTAATGATGCATTGCGGACGATAATATGACCTTTTCGATCTCGTCCTTAGACAACCACCGAGCGTGTCCGTGATCTTGGACGTATTCCTCCACAGCAAGGCCGTAGTGTGCACAGTCTAGGAGTGCTCTGAGTATCTCCTTTTCAAGCGAGACCCTCTCGATACTACCGAAGAGACCTTTCCCGTAGAGTGCATCTTGATCCATGTCATCTGTGCCCCAATTCCATAGCCAGAGAATGGTGCGTCTGATAATTTTCCACTCCTTTGCATCCTTTTTCGGACCGGTGCTGAGTGCATGCAGAATCTTGTGTGCGATTTCAAACTGATCTTTTTCATTACCGAATAGGTACAACTTCGCAATGTGTCGTACAGAAAGAGAATGATTGAGTCCAGCTAGGATATGCGTTGAGAATACCAGGAGTTGTAGTAAGGTGAATGTTTGAGCAGAAGGTTTGGTTAGTGGATTATCTAGTCGGAGGAGAGAATCAGATTGTAAGATACTTGATGTCGTCTCCGCTGAGATCGGAGATGAAACATCAAAGTCGGGGAGTGATTGAGGACTCGTCTCAAGGTCGGGAGGAGGTTCAATGTCTAAAAGGGAGGCCAGCCTATTCAATAAGCCATGAGCGGTCTTGATCGTATCCGGGTCGTTGGAATCAAGCGCGTAAACGCTTGCAAACGCAATTTGCGCATATCTTTGTTCCAGCCATGCCTGTACATCTTCATCCATGGATCCTTGGCTATCTTCATAGCCCCCGAGATCGATATCCCCGGGTCCATCCCAATCCTCTATGGCGGACGCCACTAGAGGAAAATTGTCTGCCGCTCTCTGTACAAGCCAAGCAAATAGATGTTCCCATCCATGATTATGCTCAGCCAAATCATCAGAGCTAGTGTCAACATCGCTACTAGTATCTACGCTCGCTATAGAGGCCCTCTTATCATTCAACTTCCGCCGTTTACGCTCATTATGGCCATACATCCAAGGTCCTACGAGACCACGTAGGTCGCGGCTTATATTTGAGGCATCCACGTCAGAGTCTCTCGGCGACTGTGCATTATGAAGGAGGGTCATCAACGCGGCCGATTCGCCAAATTGGTTGAATGTTTCGAGGGAAGGTGCGGGGACGTGCGGGTAGTATTCATATTCGAGTCGTAGGAGGGGAAGCAATGTTGAAATAAACCATGTTCGGAGGAAGTCTGAGTGACCTATGAAAGGCACAATGAGTTGAGGGACAAGTGCCAAAAGGCCGGTCAACGCATCGATTCGAAGTGCCCGGTGGACAAGGAAGAGAGTGAGAGGGTCTTGAGGGAGGTCGGAAGAGAGTGAGGGAGGTGCTAAAGGTAGCAATTTGAGCCTTTTGAGCTGCTTTCTGGCTTTGCTATCCGAGTATTCCTTTACAGGCGAAATATCGAGGTCAAGGATTTGCGCCGCATCTTCTATAGGTGTTCGTGTGGCTGTTTCGTGTAGGTAAGTCGCGTATGAGGTTGGGTCCACGCTTTCTGGCAGACAGGTGAGAATTATTCGTAGTATTAAGGATGGTTCAAAGGCATCAAGTCTAGTTTGTGTCAACGCTCGTAAAGCGTTAATGTTGGATTCGCTTGCATAGTGGACAGCAAGCAGAATGCAGTGGGGGGTTGACAGGGTTTGAAGTTCAGCCATAAGCGTAAAGAAATTTCTAATGTGTCTCTAGGGATCGTGCAGGATTCTCATTATCGTGCAGTACTCGAAGGAGGGACAGAAGCCTGAATGCGCTGGGTTGCAACCGGTTTGGTGAAGACGCAGTGGAGGAATGGTGGCCGATTCTCGAATTGATCCCTCGTGTTCCCCACGTCACGCTGATCCGTTTGCCCAAGCTTCCCGCGCCAAGCCATGCACTAAGCCACATGCAGCCGGAATCACGTGCTTCATTCATTAAATTACGTATATTGGGATATCTTCTACGGACTCTAAACAAGCATTCCTTCATCTACTTCCCAGTCATCCCACGTAGGCGCATCAAAGCCATTCGGCCGCGAGCTTCTCAGGAAACCGTTCCAAGTTCCTTCAATATCAACGACTGGCTTCACAGTCCTAATAGGCGCATTGAAGCCTCTACTCCAGCATTCGATCATATGGCGATCCTCGAATAGTTCTGGATGTACTCTTCTCATGGACTTCAATGCTCTTCTCCCTACCTCATCTACCGAGTCGTGATGCCGTAGTTGAAAGAACTCGGGATCATGCTCCTTTCTCAGCTGTGTCATGACTTTGTCCGGATATAAGCCTAACTGGATGAGGTAGATGTCGTACTGACAGAGAGAGGTCGTTCCGTGGTAGCTTCCACCATATTTGGCTCGCTTGAACAAACCAACAAGTGCTGCGATCGTTCCCATGCACCCTAGATTCGTGTTAGTGAGATACACTTGGATGCGGGTTTTCCGGTATCCTACCTGTTCCGTAGTCGGAGATGGGAAAAGGAGGAACCACAGGTTCATTGAGACCCATTGATTGGCCTTGATACCAAGCCACTCCACTCACGCAATCCGCGATTTGCTGCCACCCCGGCCGCCCCGCCCATTCTCCTGCGTGACCGAAACAATCTTCTGCAACATAGACAATACCCTTTTGCCTATGCTTTGTAAGTTCAATAATTTGTTTTGGTCCATACCCGAGACGTTCTAGTGATCCAGGTCGGTATCCGTCAAGAATAACATCGGCTGATTGTAATAGCTCCTCGAAAGCTTTACGGTCTTTCTGATTTCTCAGATCAAGCTCCGTCGTATGTTTTCCAAGTGACCCATCAACCTGAAAGAATGGAACGTCGGGTAGATTTGGTGATGTGACTTTTATTACATCAGCACCATATTCGGCAAGTCCTCGGCCAATTGCTGGACCAGCAATGATACGACATAATTCTAAGACTCGGATACCAGACAGTATTTGTGGTTTTGGTGATTGTGAAGGGACGTTTGGGAACGGTGCGGGCGGTGATGATGTTTCTAACGTTTCAACTCTCCACGGAGGTTCACTGATAAGCGTTTTACCCTAGAGCAAGTCAGAGACCATCATAATTGAGCTTCTTCTACTTCTTACATGAGAGGTCTCCTTGAAATCATCCCATTTCAAACATGTTACGCCAGCCTGCTTTACTTTTGCGTTCATTTCCTCTAGCTCTGCGGCAGTGAACTGTTTAACATGATCCTCTATAAGCTTTATACAATCATGGTAGTCGGTCATATCTGGGCGGTCTCCTTCCAAGCCAATCATGTTCAAGGTGGTTGTAGCTTCAAGCGATCCATGAATGTGGAAATATTCACCCTCATTTTTCGTCTCGTAGAGGTTCGCCGATAGTCGCCGATACTGTATTGATTGTGCTTTGAGTAGATCGGTATCTAAGTATGATCAGCATATGACTTATTATGACGTCGACTTGTAATCAACCTACCCTTTAATAGGGCTTTAGCTTTTGAGTTCCCCTTGTCGAACCCTCCAATTGTCGCAAGGTATGTTGAGAACAAGAAGGCTGTTGTTCTTTCGAGATCAACGACGATATCCCGGTCCTGCTGGCCATATGATAGGTTGGCAATAGCAGCAGCTACGCTGGCTTCCACCGCTTTGAGAGCTCCAGCAGCCTCGGTTTCGGGCAGAGGTATGGGGAAATAAGGGCTACCGGTGTTTGCTGTGACGAACCGAACCGCACCGACGAGATGAAAGCATTCTTCTGGCAATTGGCCCTTTATTCTTTGTAGCAAGGAATCAAGAGCCTGTCGAGTCCCTCTCTGGATGGAGTAGTCTTGTTTCTTGGTTGTCGCACCGGCGACATGCCCTGCCCCTGTACAATCTAGGTCGTGGGTGATGGCCATGTCAACATGCATATCGTGCAGTCTTCGAGGAGAGAGCGAGAGGGTATCTGATATATCAAGGAGAGCTGGAGGCGCAGGCAGGGGAGGGGAAAGCAGGGCAGGAGAATGGCCGCGGAGGTGGACCTAAATCCTCGAGGACGCAGATCGCATTGCTAGACAGGCGAGACGGAATCATGTTGAGTTTGTAATCCGGAATGATGTTAGGTGGCACGATGGGCATAGGGCGCATCAAAGTGACGAGTGAGTGGACAAGTCGGTGGGAGAGGAGTGGTGAGTAGCAGGCAGACCGCCATCCGAAGAGCAGGCGGGTAATGCACTGCCCTCGATAGCCGAGGCTGCCAAGCGTTTTGCGCGACAGCACCATCGCAGCTCTCTCACCACTCTCGAGCGGCTGCATTTACCCACCTGAGTGGTCGACCCCCATCGTCGTGATTGCGCTTCAGTCGAGCCATCCCTGGGCGCTGCTGTATCCTCCATGTCCACCCAGCCCGCCGCATCCGCGACTCATTTCTCTGCCTCCAGCCCGCATCCGACACCCGGCCTGCTCTTCATCGCCCTCATCGGAACATCACGAGGCAGCGCTCCTAGCAGTCAGCCTTGACGTCTCGTCTCCCTTCCGAACCATGACCCGACCGAAGGTCCCGCCAGACCAGAGGCAGCGCACCGCCCAGGCCTGCGAGAGCTGCAAGCGCAGGAAGCAAAAGGCGAGTCGCACCCCTTTCCTTTCCTTTCTCTTCCTATTTTTTTTTGAATTCCTCTTTCATCACAATTCCTAAAACATGGCCCTGCGACGCTGGGGCACTTGGCCTGGCCTCGTCTTCCAGGTTGGAACCGCTCTTGATAGTCCCAGCGTGGTCGGCTAAGTACCTGTATCGCCTCGTCTCTCCCTATTCGTCCACTTTATCCCATCATGGATCCACCATGTGGAATCCTTAACCGTACTGTGACAACTGCTCACGGCCCTTGATCCTCGTTATTTTCGTCGTGTCGGAAGTGGCCGATGTCCTTCACGCAGAACAAGCCGAGGACGACGTGGAAAAAAGCAGAAAAAACCGAAACTCAACCTGTGGCGGACACATTGCGGCGAACTAACATTTTCCTAGTGTAATGGTCTCTGCCCCTGCAACACGTGTGAAAAGGTATGGTACCTGGGCCAGGAGTGCACGTCGGGATACATGGAAGCTAAAGTGTAGCAGCGCAAGTTTGCTTGTATCTATACTGATCGGGACGCGCCCTCGCCTTCCGACAGCGCCAGACCTACCAAGAAGCGGGCACTCGAGAATGGCCAGGCCGAAAAGAATAGTACGAGCACGACAGCTGAGGGTTCGGATCATGTGGTGACAAACAATAATGCTACAAACGGTCACTCGGCCCATCCGCAACAAGCCCCTCAGTCATCCTTTCAACCTTTGAACTACGATCGGCCAAATCTCACGGCGTCGAATTCAACCCAAAGCGTTCGCACACTAGGTTCCAAGAACGAAGACCCATTCAGAGCCAACGATGAAAGGCCAACGATGGAGGCGGCTGCAAGGTCGCTCCAGCAGTTTGCGGCGGGCCCAACTCCATCAGAACAGGCCACTTTCTTGTCACGTGGCACTACCCAAAGTGTCCAGGATGAGGAGGCTGTTGTATTTACCCAAACGCGAATGCTGCAAGATCCAACAGGCAGGCTTTGTAAGTTTATCTCCAACTTATCTCCTCTGGTACTCTAGCACACTGGTGAAACATAAACCCAACTTTGCCATTCGGTTACATAAAGTGATCAGAGACTATGACCATTAAATGACTGTTCTGAAAGATTCTGTGATCTAATTCAGAGCTGTTTGCTGAAGAAAATACCGCTTTGATGTCATGTATGTCACTCGTGTGTCCTTATATGGGCCCATGTACTTTGAGTGGAAACCGTTCACTCGCTACTTGCGTCCATCTACGTCTTCAATTATGACTGGGATATCCAATGTCACGTTTTATATGCGCTCCGCCTCTATTATCGCTTTGAGTTCGAACTATTGCTAACCTATGTAGTATACGTTGGAGACTCCGCAACACTTTCATTCTTACAGCTGATAAGAATGATGGTTGAGAATGTAGCAGGGCCTTCGCCATTCACGAACGATCCACGGAGACACAAGATTACCGAAGGCCAGTTCTCGCTACCTTCAGGCACTCGACATACCCACCTACTGCCCGACAAGCAAACAGCGCATATACTCGTGGACTCTTTCTTTATTAATACGCATGGCTTCCTTCAAGTATTTGAACGCCAAAAGTTTATGGCAGAAATGGATCGATGTTATTCAGATCCCTTGTCCATTGATCCATCCTGGCTATGTCTTCTCAACTTGGTGTTTGCCATCGGTCTTACCATGGCAAATCCACTTCCGGGGAGCATCGAAGCTGCTACTATAGATAAACTTCGCAGTGAACATCAAGATCGAGCCGAAGTATTCTATTGCAATGCTCGAGATTTACATCCCTTGACCGGCCTGGAGGATGCCGATTTCTGGAGTATACAAGCACTAATCTTGCAGTCTGCCTACATGTTGGCCAAATCCAAGAGAAACACTGCGTTTGCGTTGTTGGGCATGGCTGTTCGATCAGCCTACGCTTTAGGTCTTCATCGTGAGGAGACCATGGTAATATTTGGACCCGAAGAGCAAGCTTCACGCCGAAATCTATGGCGCTCCCTGTTTGTCCTAGATCGTTTCCTATCCTGCTCGCTAGGAAGACCTGTAGCGATCGCAGAAGAGGATTGTTCTGGAGATACACTTCGTCCAGCAAATCCGAATGAACCTGTTGACACTCTCAAATTCAATACCACCTACGGGTGCACCGATACTTTTAGTCAAACGAGTGCTTACGCCCTTGAGGCCGCTATACGTAGTTGTTCCGTCATCGGCTTAATCCTTAAGCGGGTGTATCAACAACGTAAAATCAGCACTCGCCTTGCTCAGGAAATTGCCGATATCTGCAAGGTCTGGCCGAAAGCTTTAGCACCCGTTCTTCACTGGCGGCAAGCAGCAACAGCTTCACCAGGGCAGGGCATAGCTATTCTACACGTCAACCTGTTCTACTGCCATTCGATCATCCTTCTTACCCGTCCCTTTTTCCTCTACATCCTCAACGGGGAAACTCAGAAAGAAGCTAGCCAGCCTGGTGTATCTCGACCACCTCGGCCCCCTAGCCGAATGGAGAAGTTCAGCGAAGCTTGCCTTATAGCCTCAACCCATACCATCCTCCTCGTCCAAAACGCCTTCGAAGCTGGCTACCTCCCTCGACGTAACCCAATTGTAATCTACTTCCTCTTCGCCGCCGCCCTCATCATCCTAGCCAACGAATTTGCCGGTCTTTACACCTCTACTGCCGCGGACACCTGTATCACCAACGCCGTAAACATAATGTCCTACTGCGCCGAGAGTGATCAACAAGCCAATCGCCTTGTCTACATTCTCAGCACCTTTCGCGAAGTCGTAAAAGCGCAACAAACGCGTCGAAAACAGAATCAAACAGGCCTGATAAACCTCCCGAGCATCTCCTCCCAACTCTACGGCATCCCTCGCTCCTCACCACTCGATGACCCCACCACTAATACCCCTTCTCTCCAACCACCTCAACCCCATCTCCACAGCATACCTGTTCACATCTACCCCGGAATGCAGCAATCTACTTTACCTCCACCGGGACCAACATCCGCAAACACTTCATACACAGCACAATCCCCCTCCCTCCCCAACATGCCCGCCCCAAACACCCCTACCGTTCAATCCACAGACCACCATCTTCCTCCACTTACAACACACCATCTTGGTACACCCTCATCAACCGCCTCACCAAACCTAAACCGCAACGTCTCCCTCTCCAATGTTCTCGATCTCTCCGCGCTAGACGCCGCACGTGCCCCATCACTTTACTCCGAGGAGTCAGGCCCAGATGAACACATCGATTTCGACGCGCTTTGGAACTGGCCGATCAACACGCCAGCGATGGGGAGTCCAAGGTTTGGCGGGATGAGTGGCGTAGGCCAAGGCCAAGGACAAATGGGTGCCGCAGGTGATAACGGCAACGGTCAAAGAGTCCAGGGAGTCAGTGACTCCGCAGTACCGCTTTTCGGGGTCGTCAATATGGGAGAGGAAGATGGCGGTGGTGGCACTGGTGGTAGATGAATACAATAACAATAATCCCTGCATTTCGGAAGTGTCTTATCTACTATCCTCTCCCCTTTTCCCTTGTCTCTTTCAAATTCTTCTGTACAATTCTTGCATGTTTCGGTTAAGAAAATGGGCCCAGGGTTTTTGTTTCTGGGTGGGCG
>AJFL01000600.1:0-15908 GCA_000467735.1 Rhytidhysteron rufulum CBS 306.38 | reverse complement strand
CCTCTGCCTCTGCCTCTGCCTCTGCCTCTGTCTTTGCCTATGGCCGTGTTTGATTTCTATTGCTAGTCCTCGTATTGTACTTTAACGTGTGATCTTCGCCGGCCGCTGCATATGCCCCGCTGCCCAAGCTCCCCCGTTTTCTCCATCTCCCCCTCCCCTCTCAATTGCCCTATTGGTCGCATGCCCACCACGGCCAATAATACATACATCGGCTCTGCCAAGACCCGTCTCAGCTTCTCGCTGATATTCCACCTGATGGGAATTCCGTGCGGCCAAACGCCCTCGCCCGTGACATCATCCCGCCGGCCACGACGACACTGACCGAGTAAGCTCCAACGGCGCTCCCTCACCTCTGATTGCCCCGTCCCGTCTCGGTCTCGGCGAGGGCAGAGGGGCATATGGGGGGGACGTGGGAGCGGTTCGCGCATAAGCAGATTATGCCTGGGTCGTACTGGTGTCAGATTATTGACCGGCTATTCAGGTGTATTGTTACACTGCCAGCCCGTGAGCTCACCGTTTCCCACTGCCAATGACAGCCATGGTCGCGGGCCTCGAGCGGAACAGCCAAGTCCCTCTTGAAACCGTCCTGGCGATTGGAGCGGTGAACGCCAAAAGCGAACCTGCAGCCCTATTCGAAATGCAGGGAACTAGTGTGATGTGGCTAACTGCAGGTGTAAAGACAGGCCGGGGCGAAGCGTAGTACAGGCACCCAAGTCGAAGCAATGTCGAAGCCCCATAGGATCACCCCTCCCATCCCAGAGCCAGGCTGAGCTGTACTTTAAGTCTCCACTGAACGGGTCACTGTATGTTCCGATACCAGGCAGTACGCCTGATATCAATCCTGCCCTCCGATCACACAGATCGAACGTGGACAAGCTCTCCTGTCGCCAGCCCATCGCTGCCTGTTCTGCTTAGCGCCACTGACCGAGAGTCAATCGCATATAAGCGTGGCTTCCGACAAGGTTGATGAATACTATTGAACTAAGCATTAGCAAGATCGATCTATCGCTGCCACTCCCCACTAACCATCACATCACATCCTCCCGATATCATCAACATGGCCAGACAGCCACGGAAGTGGACGGTGGTAGAAGACCAAAAGCTACGCGCGGAAGTGACGGCTCAGCGTAATCCCCACCCCTCCTGGCCCTCCCCGGACGCATGAATACTGATGCTGCGCTTCTAGTCATGGAAGGAGAGTTGAAAGACTGGTGTCGCATAGCAACAAAACTTCCTGGTCGAACGAACAAAGACTGCCGAAAACGATGGCATAACTCAGTTGCCGGCGGGCTGAAGAAAGGCGTGTGGGCAAAGTCGGAAGATGCTCTATTAGCGAAAGGTGTCGAGCGTTTTGGTCAACGGTATGAGAGTTGATGACTGTGAAGGGGCACCGGCTGACTCCAAACTTGCAGGTGGACTCATGTAGCTGAGTTGGTCGGCTCACGGAGTGCAGACCGTACGTATTTTTCTCCCGCTCCCAACGGCTTGAGAGAGTGATTTTTGACTGACTGACGAGAATAGAATGCGCAAAAAGATGGCAGCAGTCGTTAGATCCTGAGCTTGATCGGAGTGAATGGAGAGAGGAAGAGGTAAAGCTCCCCAAGTAGAATCCCACCGTAAAGGAGAAAAGACTGATGATAAATCAAGGACATCATCTTGATACAAGCCGTGCGTCAGGTCGGACGACATTGGAAAGACATCCAACGCCTACATTTCCCGGGGCGATCCAAAAATTGCATCAAAAATAGGTACGAGACCCCATCCACGGTGTCTTGAATCCCACGTTAATGTTTCCTGTAGATATACTGTTCTCCGCAGAAAATACCAAAACCAGGGAATTGAAATAGATCCCAACCCGAGCGAGATCGTATCCCCACCTGGAGGCGTGTTTTCTCCTATTCCAGACCGGGGCGACTTAGGAGGCTTTGACTCTAGCAGCAGCGCGGCCGCATCGCCTAGCAGCTCGAGTATGGAATTGCCCAACTACTATAGCCCTGACGAGACGATGGGCTGGATGTATCCCGACCCTCCGATCGTTACTACTCAACCCCCTCAGCCTTCGATTCCGAGCAGCATGCCTGGCGAAATCCAATTTCCGCATTTCGAAGACCAGGCCACGCAGTATCACCACTGGGCTGCATCAAGAATGCCTCCAACGTCGCATCCGTCGCATCCTGTCACTCAAATGGGAATGTCTTCCTCGAACATCCCCATGGATTGCGTACCTTCCAATTTCAACCCAACCCCACCGGCATTTCCTCCACAGTTTTATCCCATGGATTCTCAGCAATATCGACATCCGATACCTAACGCTCCTGGTACGTCTCTTTGATATATCCCGAGAGATCATGCTGACAATGTCAAGGATTTACTTACACTGGAGGTCATTTCGCCTTCCAGTGACGGTAACAGCGAAGCAAGACGGTACTATTAAAGAGAGGATTGCTCCAACGTCCATCGAGGTAGATTCGGGCGTAAATTGTTTTCGAGAAACCACGTTGGAGCTGGAAATGGTGGTGGTTACCACAGCAGCTTCCAGCCACAGTCCAAATACGTCAGAGCCTAATGTTTAAGGCTCAGGATCTGTAATGATAAAGACGGCGTTCGGATATCGCTTGGGAAGCTGGAAAGCACACATGGGTTGTTCGAATTAGCGTTGGCGTATACTGTTGATTGAAAGCCATTTATGGCTGCCAATTAGTGTGTCCATTCTTGTCCATATCGTTGTCATATTTCACACTAAATGCTAGCCCCTGGCGATGAATATGAATATGAATATGAATATCGTGTTTCCAACCGTGCGTTCCTTTCGAGTGAAACATGGGTTCGGTGTTGCCGTACCCGTTCGTATGGACATGACGGCTCAAGCAGGTTAGCTAGTATCCATATCTTGTCAAATCCCTTGTACTGGAAAATGTTATTTGAAGTTGTGACCCTCTGCACGACAACGATATGCACGGCACTTCTGTAGAAGGCTGCCCCGGATTTTCTGAGTCGTTACTTAAAGGTATTCAATGTCGTCTGCTTTAAAAATTAGGCTTGAGACGGAGTGTTCTCTGACTTGGCATCAGGCCATGTATAACAGTCGCTTGAGTCCTAGATCCGAGACAGACTGTTGTCTCACCATCAATGATACCAATTCTTGATGTGTATATTGTGTCAGTGTCCAGTGAATTGTATGAAGGTGGTTGATTGACGGCGATACACAGTAGGTAATTCGAAATGACCGTAGAAACCAACCCCGCTGTCATGTTGCTACGGCATGACCTAGCCATGATGCTATTCAAAGCGGATACGTCTTCCGCACACGTGAATGACACTTGTTCAACCATAACCTCTGGACTTGGTTACACCGGACCACCCTTTGGGTTTGTGATTTGTCATTAGCGACGACGAGGTCGTGCCACATTGGTTCATTGAGTGCCCCAGTGATCAAATTACGAAGGAGGCATCTTCCTTCGCGGAATATGGATTTTACCACCAGTCTTTGTTAATTTCTGCTGAGGTTCATCTTTCGATGAAGTGGTAGACTCGGTTCCTGGGACTTTCTCTACACCATCTTGTTCGGCTTGACTTTTGTGGTTTCCGTCCGATTCCGCAGGGACTTCCTTGTGTTCGACATTCTTTGATTTTTGCAGGTGTTCCCCATATTCTTTCCACAACTTTCCCACCTTTTCACCAAATAGGAAATCCCAAAATTTATCTTCTTCATACTTTTGATTCCTCAATGCATCGTTCACCCTTCTGACGCTCCCAGTTCCAAACCTATCTTCTAGATAGTCGAGGAAGTATCCGGTGTGTTGATATCCAGCATCCCAATCTCCGTCGGCTTCCTGTTTCCAATGAGGCGGAGCAAAGTTGGAGCGTAAACGAACCCAATCGGCAATACCTTCTACAAGGCCACCAGGAGCTGTCCCTAGGGCTGCCCATTGCCAACAGTGCACCATCTCATGTCTGATAACTCCTAGAATCTCCTCCTTTTGCCTGGTTTCAGGGATACCAGCTACATAGTCTGTGGATAGATGTATCTCTTTGTGGTCATCATCAATGTCCCTGCCCGTGGTGTATGCCACACCAGGCATGGCCCTTAAGATCAATGTCACCGAACGCGTTGGTGGTATACTCTGAGGTGGAAGATCCTTGTATAGCCAATATATGACGCCATCCACCGCTTCTTCTAGAGCAGTGTGGGCTGCAACAAGCCTAAGAAATGCTTGGGCACCCTGTTGAGAGAGATCGCGGAGCTCGAGGCGAAGTAGTGGTTTCCGCGGTGGCTTTGGGTGGGCAGACGAGGCCGACTCGGAGGGGGGAGGAACGGCAGACATGGGTTGTTGGAAATAGATGGGCGTTATTGGGGGCATCGAGAATTAGGCTGGAGTGTGTGAGACTGAGGGGAAAGGCAATGGTGTTTGGGTACTCGTTCTTCGTTTCGTGGCGGTCAGTGAGGCGGAGCTCCCCTAATCGATAAGAAAAAGTGGTGCCTCAGACAACAACAAGGTTTCGTTATTCTACCTTCTTTGGGCAGGTGGGAGCATGGGAACTAAGCTATGTGTAGAACACGTAGCAAAAGAGATAATTGACAATGTAATCTAGTTTTCAATGTTCATTCTATAATAGAGATGGTCTACCTGCGTCCTGAATAGTGTAGATACGAGTTGCTGTCATCAACTTTCCCCAGCCACCGTATGTATGTACACTGAGTCTAAATGATGATGCCTTTGTAATTCTGAGATCGATCGTTGAACGGTTCTTGGGTAACGTTTCCATGTTTCATCCTAGTTAGGTGGTGCTTTAAAGAACTGTGGGAATATCTCCCGCAGTTCCTCAAGGCTCCTGATCTGGTACTGACTGGCTTGCTCGGCCGGGACAGGGTCTAATTCGTCCAAAAGATGTGCAGCTGTCCAACCCAGAGCTTTCGCCGCTTTTGTGTTGATGTAAGAATCATCTGAATACGCGTTAGATTGTCATCATATAGAGTCATAAACATAGTTACTCACCAACGAAATAGCAGTCTTGTGGTGAGGTTACCCCTGCCTCATTCATAGCCTTCTTGAACATTTCCACATGAGGTTTACACACAAACTTCTCCGATGCATAATCGCAGAAGGTAATTCCTCCAAATAGGTCCTCAATGTCTAGTAACCGTGCGACCCTTTTCCCATGGGTGACATATGCGTTCGTGAATAGCCAAAGCCTAACCTTGGTTTGATCAATATCTTCGAGAAGCCGGCGTAGCTTTGGGTTTGGCTTGATGACATCCTCGAGAGGCAATGCATCGTCAACTTTGGCATTGTATTCGAGCGCATCGACCTTGTGATGGCGTACTAAACCCTCAATAGCCAGTCCGTACTCTTTATAATACCGCAAATGGAGTTCGTTTGCATCCTCCTGTGATAACGACAAGTGTGATTGGAAAAATTTGTCTGGAAAATGAGTTTATGGATGATGACGAAATCGACGAGAGTGTCACCTACCTATGAGTTCGGACATCATCTGAGCTACTTTCAAGCCTGGATTGAAGGGTTAACGCCATGATGTACTGGACTCGTGGAAGAATCATACTCTTGGGATATAGCTGCGAATGATTAGTCAGATCATACACAAAAGCATTTGGTAGTGGTTTTCATACACAGTTGTCGATGTCGAAGAAGAAGACAGGCCGGCGATCTTTGTCCTCCATTGCGATTTAGATTGAGATTAGGGCAAGGGCAGAGACTGTGAGTAAAGGAAGAATTATCAAAGGAACGTTATGGGAATGGTGTTTTTGTGCTGTTTTTAAGTTTTACCACGGTACGATGCAGTTGTGTTGAAGTTGTACCTAGGTAGAGTCATGCCAAGTGTGAAGGACGATTTAGGACTAGGTGGCTTGGCGGTGCTGGCACGCAGCTCGTGTTCGCCCGTCCTCCTGATCCATTTAAACCTCGAATCGTGCATCTCAACCTCTTCCATCATCATCATCTTCTTCACCGCATAACCCGACACCCCCAGGTTCTCACCGCAATGAGCCAGTTTTGTATTGTATTTTGTATTAATCTTTAATACCAGCACCAGCTTTTGTCGAGGCTTTCGGCTGCGAACAAACGCAAACAAAAAGAAGGAGAAAATCCACGGATCTCAGACGCGCATAGCTCGTCCTTGACAGGCCGTGATGTCTTCGGGCATCGCATCCGCGCCTCCTTTAAATGGCGATGCGGCTATCCCTCCGGATGCACGCCGCATATCTGACTTCTACGAGAAGCTTTTCCAGCTTCGAGATGAAGTGTTTGCTGGCAAACATCCCAACATCAAGCTACCTGACTCTGTGTTAGAAAAGGTCGCACCGCATCCCGCCCAACACAAATCGCCTCCATCATCCAGACCTGCGACTAATGGGACTCTCAATGGAGCTCATCCACCCATCCCAATACCTCCACGTCCGGATAGTTCCTCATTATTTCACCCCACAGCAGCCCCTGCTCTTTCCCACCCTCAAACTACCCCACGACCATTTTCTTCAAAGTCCGCTTCGTTGGGTATCGATCCTGTATTACTTACCAAGTCTGAACATCTCATTAGAGCCGAGATACAACTCAAGCGATTACAAATTGAAAGGTCATTGAAGGATCAGCTCGATAAAAAGGGACAGGCACGCGACAGGGACTTGGCGCTTGATGCCGAAAGCCGTGTTGACGTCGACGAACTACTGGCGAAAGCTCAGGAGATCGTAAAAGCTGTTTCTGGTTTACAACTTACCGCTAATGGCAACAGCGATGCCAGTGATTCATTCGATGAAAACTCCTATTACTCAAGCAAAGCAAATAGCTGGTCTTCTGAAGAAGCCGACCCCGCCAGAAATGCCAACAATGCTGATACAGCTGATGTTGTGACATCGCAGGGAATCTCCGCAGCGGAAACTCGACCGACCGCACCCAAGTCTAAAGCGATCGTTGACCCACACGCAGATGAGGATACATATGAACCGGCGGATGACATCGAACTTTATGAGCCCGCCTCGCTTCATCGTGAAGAACGGGAGGAGTCAGAATACTCTCCCCCGCCAGCTGGAGATGGATTGGCTGTTCATCGAGAAAGCAACGGTGCTGGATCTATGAACTACTATGGGGGACAAGGACGAGACAATCACATGGGGGCCATAAATGGCAGTAATGGGTATGGCTTTAATAGACCTCCCTCTCCTACTTCTCCTTCAGTGCCTGTCATCAGAAACCACATTCGCTCTCCTGTAGCTCCCCAACCTTCTCGTGTATCCCCTCTTGCTTTTAATAAAGCCCTTCGACCTGATGTTGGCCGTCGTAATGGAACACATGACCAAGCACCTGCTTTGCCATCCCCGAGAGTAGATGATAATGGGACTAGTTCTAGTCGCGCTGATCATGCATCGCCAAGGACATCCAGACGCCAGAGCCCTGTTGGAAACACGCAGAATCTCCAGAACCCCCGAAAACGTAGAAGAGATGAACGGCAAGAACGGCAAGACCGGCGTAGTCGAGCTGCAAACAAACGAGTTGTACGGTCCCCAGAGCCATACATCAAGGAAGAGCCAGTGTCACCTCCTCCATTCGGCAGCTATTCCGACCCCCAACCCTCAAAACGGAGGGCATTCCAGCCCTTATCCGGTGATGTCGAGATAGTATCAGCACGGGAAGCCCGAAGGCCAACGGTTGTGTACTATGGAGACGAGCCGGCTTCACGATCATATAGGCAATATGAGGAGCCAACGTCTCCTACCGTTATTCGTGTACCCTCGCGCGTAGCACACCGACGTGTAGAACGAGATGATCAGGACCTTAGGCGGGTAGCCAGCGTTCAATATGCAAGACGACCATATTCCCCAGCCGGCGGCGAAGGTCTTGCCTACACAGCAACCGAAAACCGCCAAATCCGTGCTGGTTCACAAGCTTTTGCAGATCGACCTAGTCAACCCATCATGTATCGTGAGGGTTCCCTACGACCATCCGCTGCTCCTAGGATCATCCACGAACGCTCAAGGTCCCCGGTGCATGAGTACATACCTCGAGGGCAGTCTCCTATGGGGCCCCCTGGGCATCATGTTGTTGAAGATTCATTTGGAACCCGGTATTATGCAGTACCTTCCGACGTTCGAGCATCCGTCGCACCACCTACTAGACGCGTTGTCGTGGACCCTTACTACGAACGTGCCTCAACCCGTGAACCCACAATACGTGGGGCACCAACACGTTTAGCGGACCCATACGAGGACGAGGATGCCCTGCAGAGGATGCCTCCTCCACCTGCACGAAGATACATTGAACCGCCAGAGGGGGAACTTGTGGAGGCACGTATTCCTCGTCACAGAGAATATTCATTACGACCTGTAGAGTCCGAGTACCCACTGGGACGTGAGGTTGTAGAAAGGCGACCAGTTGTGCAATACGAGGAAATGGGACCACCGAGGGAATATGTTTCAAGGTCCTTCAGTGTTCGCCCTGAGGTTGTTCGCCGCGAGGTTCCAACCGAATATATGACTACCCGACATGAGAGTGTTCAGCCAGGGTTCATTAGGCGGTCTGAAGTACCCGCTTCACGTTACCGAGAAGTGAGTATTCAACACGACCCGTACGATGATCGTCGATATGCGTATGTGCCTACCCAGAGCAGAAGATATGTTGAGGAGCCAGGAGTAATGGAGAGACCTTTGGAGGTAGCTCAAGATCCGTATGTCGGAGAGGCGAGACGAGTTAGTAGCCGGTTTTGAGGAGTTGAAAAAGGTTGGGTAGTCATTGGATACAGTTTGAAAATCCATTGTAGTATTTATTGTATCACATTGTATCACTACTGCGGGCCCACTGGGGTGTTTGAAAAGGAATGAGTTCACTGAGATTGAATAGGCAAATTTGCTAACATGCGTTGATGAATTCCAAAACCTAATTTTCAAATCCGAATCTAATCCGCTGCCAATATTGTGTTGGAATGTGTGTGGCGTCACCAATGACGAAAAGCCACAAAGATAGATTTAGGTGCTGAAACCGATGGGCTTGACCAAGAAGGTCCGCAGCCAAGAGATTGGAGGAGCCGTGAGTGAGTGTCTCGTGCACGACGGCATGATTTGAAACGGCTACGATTTGTCCGCGAGCGTTCGGGGGGAACGGTCGGATGGTTAGCAATTCAGGAGTTGATCAACGTTCGGTGTTGCTGCGCTGCAGCGTGTTTTGAATCTCGAGTCGAGCCGGACTGGGCTCCGGGTGGACTAGACAAGTTCCCCCGCACAGTTGAGGAATGCAAAAGTTTAGGTTTGGTACTACAGCGGGATTCATACTTTAGATGGATCCGGCAAATAATGGGTGAATGTTCGAGAGGCGTTTTACGTGGTAGAAGACTGGATGGGCAGTGCCCTCAAGTTCAGGAGGATCTTTGTCGAGGGTTTGCAGCTGGAGAGATTCTGGACGGATCTCGGTGAGGGTGTTTACGAAAGCTGAAAACTACCTCGACGGATCCACGCGTCGAACGAACAATACGAGGTAACTACTTCTATGTACAGAGAGACGTCTAGTCTACTTTGTAGTACAACGTGGACTGCCTGCTCTCCATAAAATGTGCAACGGACTCCTGCTACCATCTACTATACGCACAAGGCCAGACAAGCGCTGCCAATAAGAGAACAAGAGGGGACTTTTGTCAAGATGCAAGCATGCGGCCTACAAGAGGTCGAGAAGAACGGCGGGCCCGCGGAAGGCCTACGTAGTCTTGATGTGTTCATAAAGTTCCCGAGTGCAGGTGCAGGCCCCGCTTACTCTTGCACAGCCATGACAGCCGACTGGCTCTCGACCTGAAAACGGCGACATGTCAGCAGATTGAGCGGTTTGGGGGAGTCCGCCGAGGCTCTGATAAGGAGGATATACAGAAGGGTGCAGGATCATCGTTTGTGTGAGGACTAGCCAGAGACGTGACACTTGACCAGCGGTGACTCGTTGGTAGAGCGTTAATATTGAGTAACGGGGCTTGAAACGCTTGCATGCAGAGAGTATAGCAGATGGGCGAGCGAGTGTCTGGATGCAGTATACTGGTACCTTCTCTACACGTATCAAATACCAGATCTCATGGCCGTGGCATCATGGGAGTCTGGGAGTGATGCTCGTCCCAGCAGATTGCCGTTCCAGCGGGCAGCAGAGACAAGAATAGCCTCAGCTTTCTCTGCCGATCTTGACTGCGTCCAGCGAGCTGTGTAGCCCCCTGCTCGCCAGACACCGCAGGCTGTTGCGTCATGGATCGTGAGAGGCGCTGGCCGAGGATCAGTCAGTGTCCTGAGGTGGCAGGATTGCTGGGGGGACAGAGGAGGGCCGGGCAGGTATGGGAGCAGCCGTCGACCGTGAGAATGTCGAGTGTCATAGTCTCTGGCGGTTGCTGTGCATATGCTGGTGGCGGTTGAAGAGGTGGCAGCTGGTTAGGGCGTGAGTATCTTGCGAGGTGCTGGTGCGGTCCATGGGCCCCCAGTAAAAGCAGGCTTCAGGCCAATCAGGGCGCGGCGATCACCCTTTGCTCTTCGCATCTGCCCACCCCAACAAACCCACCTCTGGAGAGTCTGGCGGCTGGAGGAGAGGAGGAGAGGAGGGTGGGAGGTGGTGCTGCTTGCTCTGGAGACCCGGGACCACGCAGGCTTCGTCTTGCTGCTCGTGCTGCTGCACTGCTCGAAAAGGTGTCGTCGCAGTGAAGGGAAGTAGAGGCAGCACCAGCACCAGCACCAAGAAGACGACGATAGAGCTGCACCGGGGGAGCATGCGGCGGAGCTGAAGACAAAGGCGGCGCTTGCTTGACGCCATCATCTCGCTCGCCTGCTGCTCGCCTGCTCGCCTGGCTGCTGCCCATGCCCTGCCCTTGCCCATGCCCATGCGTGCCTGCCACGGCCAGCTACGTACTCGCACACTCGCCCTCCCCCCATCGCTCTTTCTAGGCCGTGTGGGCGTGCACGGGCCCCGGCTGCCCAGCGAGGAACCAGCTCGACACTCAACTCGCTCGTTCTGCTCACTCAGCCTTGTCACGTCTCCAACCACTTCCCTCTCTCCTTCCTCCCACCCACACCCTTCGCCTTCCACCGCCCCAGGGAGGCTCAATTCACAATGCATAAAATATCAAACTTCACGGGTTCTGCCCGTCACGGCTGGGAGAAGATGGCTCCTTCGTCCGGCTTTGGCTTCTCGAGGTCGAATCACGACCTGTCCGTCTCAAATCCGATCAAGCGTCCATCCACCGCTTCGCAGCCTCCGCCCGCCATACCGCCCGGCACCCATGTTCATCTCTCCTTCAATGTGCCCTTCACTTCGAATCTGCCCGGCCCGGATGTAGACGACATCATGTACGCAAGTCCGGGGGCAAAGGCCCGGTGGACACACCCGGAAGGCACGGTTGAAGGAATACCGAACCACAAGCTGCCCGTACACGCTCAAAATGTCGAGAACCTGCGAAACCTATGTCGTGAAATAAGTGAGACGAGCGAAGGCCAAGTCACAGCCGTAGTCGTATCTTCAGAACCAAAGCCCTTGCCCGGCCTGCAGCGAGGCCCGCTGCGAGCTCTTGTCACGAATGTCTGTCTATCGGGGGAACTCGAGCTTGTCAACTCGGTCAAAGCAAAAATTCTCAGTTCGACGCCAATCTCATTAGTACGTCATGACTCGTTCTGATATCATATCATATCGGGCTTTACTAATCGCGTTCTTTTCCAGAGATCCTCATTCGTGGATATCGACTCGAATTTGATAATTGAGCACAATAACTCTTGCCTTAGGACGCCAGTGTTGAATCAGTTAGATCTGATCTCCAAGACCACCAAGGCTGATATTTTCATACTCATGCCAAAGCAACCGGATGAAACCGCAAGCTTTAATGGCACATTAGATACTGGCTCGGATTCGCGATTAAGATGCGCGATTTTCGGCGATATGGAAACGATGGAACATGCAAAGACCAGAGTGCTGATAATGATTGATCAAATCGTAAGTTCCTCGAAAGTGGTATCTGAAAATTTTTTTTCCATTCCTAACATATATTTTAGCTCAAACGTCATGTCGATACCATGAAGCTTGAATTGACGATGCATACTGTGATCTGTGGACGAGGACGCAAGAACATCAAGTTGATAGAATCTGCAACCTCCACCGCGATATATTTCCCTCCTCCTTTCCCCCGCCTATTCGGGTATACTCCGCCAGGCGCTGTGCGTAGACCTGATGATTTGATTTACATCACCGGCGAAAGAACCGACGACATCCTACTAGCCAAGCAAAAACTTCATGATCTAGTCATGGCAACTAAGGTCTATGTCAAGGCCGTCATGCTGACAGACAATAAGCTAGACAGCATCATTCTGGAACGTCTGGACAAAGTCCGCAAGATCATTGAGAATAATGGCTCTTACATCCTGATGCCTCCATTGGGAATGCAGCGCGGTGTTGTTCGTATTCAAGCATCAGATGTTTTGAATATTGAACGCACGGCGCGAGAGCTCATGGCTCTGGTATGCTGAGACTACCATCGTCCCAATAACTTCGGCTGCTAACTATACAACAGGCTGGCCAATTTTACAGCGCATCCTGGTTCATCACCCATCCCGATCCAACTCAGCGACCGCCCACGCAGAATGATGTACGTGCTATGTTGTCCGACATTTGCATCAACTCCGGTGCCGAAATTAGCTTTGAGAAGTTGAACTTCCATATTCACGGTTCTGACGACGCAGTCAAAGCTGCCATGATGGTGATCAACAATATCCCTTTCGTCAAAAAGTCTCAGTACAGCATGAGCGTCAAGATCGAGCTTGCAAACGAGCATAAGGAGTTTGTTAGTGGTAAGAAGAACGGAAAGATTAACAAGATCATGAGCCACAGCAGCGTTCAGATCGTTTTCGATGGCTTCAACGAATACAATTTCTACATTGTCGTGCGTGGCTCCCAATACGATGCGACTAAGAGCGGGCTTGACCTGGTCGAGCAGGAGATGCCTGCCGCCATCTCGTTCCATGTCCCTGACCAGTACCATAAGCGCATCATTGGCATTGGCGGTCAGCATATCCAACGAATCATGAAGAAATACTCGGTATTCGTCAAGTTCTCTAATGCCATGGATCGAGGTGGTTTCGGCAAAGAAGAGGATGATATCAAGGTTGATAATGTCATCTGCCGTACGCCTGCTCGTAATGCCCAGAATCTGGATCTAGTGAAGCAAGAGATCATGGACATGGTGGAGAAGGCCGATGCGGAATTTGTCTCCGAGCAAGTTCCCATCAACCGCCTCTATCACCGTGAGCTCATTGCTCACATGGACAAGATTGACGAGTTGGAGAAGAAGTTCAATTGCAAGATCACGTTCCCAAGCACTGAGGAAGCTAGCGATATTGTCACTGTCTCTGGTCCAGAATACCAGGTACCATTGGCAGTTGATGAATTTTTGGTAAGTGTGTCTGATATTCCAACCTGAAACAGCAGCTAACTCAGCACCCAGGGAATGGTCCCCGAAAGTCACGAGCTTGCTTTCCCGTCCACCCCGGAGCTCGGAGATTACATGCGATCTCCTGAATTCAAGGGCGATATCCTCGTCAAGCTGAAAGAGCAATACGTCGTAGAAGTGCACTTGAGAGATCCTCAGCAAGAGACTGTTGATGGGGTTGAGCAAAGGATCGAGACCCTTGTATTGAGCTTCACAAGGAACAATGCTGGCGGTCTCAAGGATGCCATCGACTTCCTTGTCAACAACTTGGTAATGCATGGATTGGACGCTAACACGATTCGTGGTGCCATCCCCCGCCCCAAGTCCGACTCTTTTGAGGATTCCCTGCCCTACTTCGAGTCCAAGCTCCTCCAACGTGCCGAGCCTCCAGTCGAGACTACCGACTCGCCTACACGATCCCACTTCGGTGATGAGGTTAGCGAACGTCCTGGTGTCCTTGATAGGCTCCGTAAGCCAGGTAGCATGTCTTCCTTCACCTCCATTTTTGACCGACGCAAGAATGGCTCGAACTCCCCCGGGTCTTTGTTCAAGCATGCTTCCAGCAACGCTTCGAAAGCGTCACTTGCCAGTCTCGAGTCCCAAGGGAGTGGTTATCGAAACCCTTGGAATGACAGCGGCATCAATCTCCCCGACGATGAACATCATCACAACAACGGATGGCCCGTCCCCGCCTCCCGCTATGAGAGTAAATTTCCATTTAGTTCTGCTTCTGCGGCTCCTGGGGACATTACTCCCAGGTATGACCCGCGGGCTTCCGTTGACAGCGGTCGTCCCAGTACGTCTCATTCGATTAATGGATACCCGGCCCCTATTGGGCCTCCTCGTTAAACAAAAAAGGTTTTTTCCATCTTGTACCGGTTTTCATGAATACGAATACCCCTCTCTCCGGTGCTCAATGACCAAAAGAATTATACCCTTGTGTGGCGAACAAAAGCCTTTGGCTGTACGTGTGTACGTATTGTTTGCGATGCTTTCCTGTTTTTGTTTTCTGGTTATTAGCACTGCTTTGCTCTATATTCCTCTCTCTCTCTGTCTCTCTCTGGTCTTTTATGAACGATGGGCGTTCGAGAGAAATGATTCCCCCAAGGCGCAAAAAGAAATATACCAATTTGCTTGATATGCTTGCTTTTTTGCTTTTTAGTTTTTGGCTTCTGGGATTTTTGTGTTTTTGACGTGGCGTTGTGATTTGAAGTTGCGTGTATGTGTATGTGTGCGTGACGTGGATGGTCCATGGTAGAGAGAGAGGGGCTCTGGATCTGCCTGAGGTTGTTCACCCGACATATCTTTCTCTTCCTCGTCTAGCCTCATCGTAAACATACCATTGGTGAAAAGAAAGTGAAGTCGCGATTCTGCATTCTTTTTGCATGTTGCATGGTATGTGGGTGAGGTTTACAAGCAATGGATACTATGGAAGCAGATTATTAGATACACAATAGAGGAAGCAACATCATTTATAATGTCTCTTGCATTGATTGTTGTAACAATAAACAATCATGTTCTCACATATAGATTGACAACGAGAGAAAACGACTCAATGCAGCTATATCAAACAAATTTCCCGAAGCACGTGCCCCCGCGATCCGTGACGTCGATAAGACGTCGAGAAAGCTCCGACGACAAATGAGGTACAACAGTTCTCGCCATCCTTCAACCCCACAACCACCCATCCACACCACTCGAAAAAACAATAGTAACAATGGCATCCAAACGCGCGATTCTCAGCCTCCCGACTACCCGCTCACCCTCTCTCCTTCGATCGCAAATCCTCCCCTCGGCCCGCAGAGCTATTGTAGCTCAAGCTCAAGTCCATACTCAAGCTAGAGCTAGAGCTACGGCTTATACACCACGTCAATTTGCGACATCGAAGATACCAAGGGCGGGATTTGGAGGTCACACACGGTGGCATTCGAATGCGGCGGAAGCTGGGGTGGGGAAGAGTACACCGTATGAATTCGACGATGTGAGTACCATCTCCAATCCAACCCAGATTCGACCAAAAAATGGTAGAAATACTAATTCCCCTCTCCATCATAGATCGTCAAATTCGTCGAGAGTCCAGAAAATGAAGTCGTGCTCATAGGTACATTTCCCCTCCACCCTCCACTTCAAACCCCTCAAAACCTAATCAATCGACTAACCCCTCCCCTCTCCAGACGTCCGCGAACCCTCCGAATACGCGGCAGGCTACATACCCACGGCCATAAACATCCCCATCGCCTCCCAACCAGAAGCGCTATTCCTTTCCCCCGAAGAATTCGAGGACCGTTTCGGGTTCCAGAAGCCGCCACCTGCGACGTCGGTTGTGTTTTATTGTAAAGCGGGGGTGAGGAGCAGTGCTGCAGCGCAATTGGCGCTTCAGGGGGGTTATGAAACCGTTGGGGAGTATAGAGGTAGTTATTTGGATTGGGTTAAGAGGGGTGGTGCTGTGGGGGGAGGAGGGGAGGAGGGGA